>WNWK01009372.1:0-22500 GCA_009830355.1 Cherax destructor | reverse complement strand
GAAAATATCATAGATGGATTAATGAAAATGTCTATATTAACTTAAAATAAGACATTTAATGTGCCCAAGAGTGATTATTATTAGTATTACGTAATGTTTTTCCCTCCGCCCGGCAACACCTTCATAGCATATAAACAGCATGTTTATATGCTTTGTAACGTGTTTCTTATATAATGTTGAAGAAAATATCATAGATGGATTAATGAAAATGTCTATATTAACTTAAAATAAGACATTTAATGTGCCCAAGAGTGATTATTATTAGTATTACGTAATGTTTTCCCTCAGCCCGGCAACACCTTCATAGCATATAAACAGCATGTTTATATGCTTTGTAACGTGTTTCTTATATAATTTTGAAGAAAATATCATAGATGGATTAATGAAAATGTCTATATTAATGTAAAATAAGACATTTAATGTGCCCAAGAGTGATTATTATTAGTATTACGTAATGTTTTTCCCTCCGCCCGGCAACACCTCCATAGCATATAAACAGCATGTTTATATGCTATGTAATGTGTTTCTTATATAATTTTGAAGAAAATATCATAGATGGATTAATGAAAATGTCTATATTGACGTAAAATAGGACATTTAATGTGCCCAAGAGTGATTATTACATAATAGAGAGATGTGCTCATGGAAAATGTAAACAAACCGTGTGGCGCGCACCATATTTGAAAGACCTCTCGCCGTATAGAAAGTTTTGTTCATTATTATTATTATTATAATCGAAAGAAGCGCTAAACCACAGAGGTTATACAGCAAGTTTTGTTCATAATTTGAACTCGCTGTATGAACGGAATGGCGTAAGGTGAAACGCCAAAAAGCGGGGCCCTACTGTATTAGGTATCCCTGAAAGGATAGCTTAAAGTACTCACCTATATGTGGTTGCTGGGTTTGTATTTGTGTTGTGTTTTAACCCTTTCAGGGTCCGTGCCGTGGTTCTACGGCTTTGAGTTCAGGGTCCAAACCGTAGTTCTACGTCATGAGCTCAGCTCACTCAGATAAGCTTTGAGCAGTAAATTTGGCCTAGATATGAGAGAATACATCTATGTGGTAAGTGTGCACCACATAAAACAAATCCTTCAGCACACAGTGCATAATGAGAGAAAAAAACTGAAACCGTAATTTTTTATTAAAACAGCGACTTTGCAGTGTTTTTTCGTATATTTTTATAGTTGTGTTTGCGATTTCTTGGTCTCATTTGATAGAATGGAAGATATATTACAGATATAGAGATGATTTTGATTGGTTTTAGTAGTGGAAATGGCTTGAAACTGAGCTCAAAACAGTGGAAATGTTAAATTTTTGCCAATGTTCAAGAGTAAACAAATGACCTCACACGTCTAATACGCGCCAGCTGGTGGGTCTAATACTATATCACAAATATGGTGATATTATTTGTACAATTATTACAATATTGCATAACAGTAAATCTTCCATTTTTTGGTTTGAATAAAAATTCATTATGTGAATAAAAAATCAAAATGAAATTCATTTGTAAAGACTGAAAACGTAACTAATGAACAGAGGAAATGTTAGTTTAGTGCATGGAAAGCCTGCATTGTTTATTCTGCACCCTATTTTGAAATTGGAATATTTTGAACTTTGAGTTAAATTGGCTAAATTACCAATTTCCAATCACTTTATTTTGTAGTTGAAACAGTTGACTGGGCGATTTCTTTGCTCAATCGATAGAATAGAAGTAATACTAGTGAAATAGCTAAGAATTTGGTCGACTAGAATAATGTAATTGGCCTAAAATGGGAGTCAAATTCGGCAAAATCGCTGATGCGTAAATATCGCTGACACATCAAAATTCGCGAGAGCATAATTTCGTCATTTTTCAATCAAATTTCGTACTTTTTGTTTTATTACCTTCAGAAAAACATTCTCTACCATTTCATAAAAAATAGGATTTTTTTTTTTTAAATTCTTAGACCAAAAATGGCCTTGGACCCTGAAAGGGTTAAATAGAGTGAGCCATATATGAGGAACATAAGAAAGATATAACACTGTTACAAAATGCGACATCTATTAAGAGAAAGATATCTCCAAAGAATACTAGAAGGTCAACATATTGATTCCCCTCTAGTATCTAGCCTGTTTCTGGTTTTGTAACAGTTGGCAAAGTGTATTATAGTCCAGTTATCCCATAAATTATGTGGCTTCTCAATAGCACTTTTAGGACTGCAGTTTCTGTTTTAGTAACTTAATATTTATTTTCCTACAGATTAAAAAAGAAGTTTTGGGTGACCTAGCAACACCTCTATCTTGACATCCACGAGCCTCCACCAACCAGGCACGCCAAACATTGTGGAAGTTGCCACCAAGGATGCCAGTTCATGATCTTTAAAGAGGAATACTTATAAAGATCTTTATGTTGCTTCATAAAAGGAAAAGATTTTGAAGGCATATGATATCATTAAAATTTTCCTGCATTTACTGTATAGTACTACTAAGATTTTTGTGACCAAAAAAATTTAATTACAGTAGATTGTCAGATAACATGCAGTTTGTTTACATGTTTTTGCTATAACACACTTGCAAAATTGCAGCATAATTTTGGTGAACATCCAGTGAAATACATGTAAGGAAAAATATGGCACTTGCCATGTTCTTAACCTTCCATCTCACAGTGAGCCTCAGGGTGAATCCATTGTCTTAGGGGCTAGTGGGTGGGAGTGTGTGAGAGCTAGCAAGGAAGGATGGGGTACAGGGTGAAGAAGGATGAGTGAAGGGGTGAGAGTGGTCCACAGGTGCATAACACTGGGGCCAGGAGTTATGACTTGACCCCTGCAACCACAAATGGGTGAGTACTGTTGTAACATACCAGAGTGAGAGATGGGAGGAAGTGCAAAATAAACCCAGTAAAAAGCAGGGGCACCATTGGCACAGTAAGAACATAAGAACATAAGAAAGGAGGAACACTTCAGCAGGCCTGTTGGCCCATACTAGGCAGGTCCTTCACAATCCATCCCACTAACAGAATAATTGCCCAACCTAATTTTCAATTCTTCCCAAGAAATAAGCTTTGCAGATTCTATTAACTCAAGTGCGAGTCCCACTCAAATCCAACCCCTCTCACTCATGTATTTATCCAACCTAAATTTGAAACTACCCAAGGTCCTAGCTTCAATGACCCTACTAGGCAGACTGTTCCACTCATCAACTACCCTATTTCCAAACCAATATTTTCCTATATCCTTTCTAAATCTAAACTTATCCAATTTGAATCCATTATTGCGGGTTCTCTCTTGGAGAGATATCCTCAAGACCTTATTTATATCCCCCTTATTAATACCCATCTTCCACTTATATACCTCGATCATGTCTCCCCTCATTCTTCGTCTTACAAGTGAATGTAATTTAAGGGTCTTCAATCTTTCTTCATACGGAAGATTTCTAATGCTATGAATTAACTTTGTCATTCGTCGCTGAATGTTTTCTAACGAATTTATATCCATTCTGTAAAATGGAGACCAGAACTGAGCTGCATAATCTAGGTGAGGCCTTACTAATGATGTATAAAGCTGTAATATAACAGCTGGACTTCTGTTTCTTACACTTCTTGATATAAATCCCAGTAATCTATTTAAGAACATAAGAACATAAGAAAGGAGGAACACTGCAGCAGGCCTGTTGGCCCATACTAGGCAGGTCCTTCACAATCCGTCCCACTAACAGAATATTTGCTCAACCCAATTTTCAATGCTACCCAAGAAATAAGCTTTGACAATTCTACCCACTCATGCGCGAGTCCCACTCAAATCCAACCCCTCTCACTCATGAATTTATCCAACCTAAATTTGAAACTACCCAAGGTCCTAGCTTCAATAACCCTACTAGGCAGACTGTTCCACTCATCAACTACCCTATTTCCAAACCAATACTTTCCTATATCCTTTCTAAATCTAAACTTATCTAACTTGAATCCATTATTGCGGGTTCTCTCTTGGAGAGATATCCTCAAGACCTTATTTATATCCCCTTTGTTAATACCCATTTTCCACTTGTATACCTCGATCATGTCTCCCCTCATTCTACGTCTTACAAGTGAATGTAATTTTAGGGTCTTCAATCTTTCTTCGTAAAGAAGATTTCAAATGCTATGTATTAATTTAGTCATTCTACGCTGAATGTTTTCTAACGAATTTATGTCCATTCTGTAATATGGAGACCAGAACTGAGCTGCGTAATCTAGGTGAGGCCTTACTAATGATGTATAAAGCTGTAATATAACCTCTGGACTTCTGTTGCTAACACTTCTTGATATAAATCCCAGTAATCTATTTGCCTTATTACGTACGCTTAGGCATTGCTGTCTTGGTTTAAGGTTGCTGCTTACCATCACCCCCAAGTCCTTCTCGCAATCTGTATGGCTAAGTTCTACGTTATTTAACTTATACGTTATTTGCTTTATTTCTTACGCTTAGGCATTGCTGACTTGGTTTGAGGTTGCTGCTTACCATAACCCCCAAATCCTTTTCGCATTCTGTACGGCTGAGTTCAACATTATTAAGCTGGTAGGTGCTAGGGTTATGAACATTCCTGAGCTTTAGAACTTTGCATTTATCTATATTGAACTGCATCTGCCATTTTTCTGACCAGGAATTGAGTTTGTCTAAATCCTCCTGAAGTTCCGTGACATCTACGTCTGAATCGATTATCCTACCTATCTTCGTGTCATCAGCGAATTTGCTCATATCACTAGTAATTCCCTCGTCAAGGTCATTTATATATATTATAAACAACAAAGGGCCCAAAACCGATCCCTGTGGAACGCCACTTGTTACAGATCCCCACTCAGATTTAACCCCATTAATGCACACCCTCTGCTTCCTATTGGTGAGCCATGACTCGATCCATGAACACACTTTTCCTCCAATGCCGTGAGCAGCCACTTTCTTTAACAGTCTCTGATGTGGTACTCTATCAAAAGCCTTACTAAAATCCAAATAAACAATATCGAATTCTTTATCATGATCAACTGCCTCAAAAGCCTTACTGAAAAAAGTTAATAAATTATTTAGGCAGGAACGGCCCCTGGTGAATCCATGTTGAGTATCATTAATCAAATTATGCCTATCGAGATGGCTTCTTATGTTATCAGCTATAATCGACTCTAATAATTTGCCTACAATTGAAGTTAGTAAGGGAATGCTGTATCAATGCCCTTGGTCCCAGACTATTCAGCATCTTACCAGTTATCAGGAGCATTGGAAAAATAAACACATAAGCAGTATAATGTGATCCTTTATTGACAACGTTTCGCCCACGCAGTGGGCTTTATCGAGTCACAGACAGATCTACCTGGAAAATGAGCAACATGGAGATATATATAGGGTACAGTCAGGTGGAGAATGCTGGGTCAGGTGGAGAAAGCTGCATGTGAGTCTTAAAAGTAGTGTGATAGTTAAAAACATAGTGTGACTTAAAGGACCTGCAGTGTACCATTCTTGGTGTAATTATAGGCTTTTTCCTGCGCGCACTCAGAATCTGCAGCAGTGAGTTCCTTGAAGAAGAATGCTCCCTCATTGAACAAGTTTTTTCCAAACTTCACTATCCTCGTCACTTCATTAGAGACTGCAGACGACGGGCATTAAACATCTTCAACACACCCAGAGAAGACACTGCTGAGAAGAGATACATAGTCCTTCCCACCAACTCCATTTCCAAACAAGTTTCCAACATTTTTTCTAAGACCTCATTCCGAGTATCCACCTCCACATCCACCACCATTAAGGACATTACCAGTAACAGACAGGAAAAGCTTCAGTCCACGGCAGGGGTATACACAATTCCTTGTAATGGCTGCAGCAAATTATACGTTGGCGAAACATCCAGAGACCTACAAACACGCATTTCAGAACACCAGTACGCAGGCAGATCTGACGACTCAAGAAATGCCTGTGTTCAACACCAAAATTTACACAACCATTTAATCAACTACAGAAACGCAAGACTCATCGCCAGAGAAGACAACACGCAATACCGAAGAATCCTAGAATCATCACTCATCTGTATATCCAACAACTTCAACCAGAACAACGGCTTCTACAACATAGCTGAACCTATTGCCAAGAAACTTCTTCAACGCTATCCCACCTAGAACTCAAGAATGGTACACTGCAGGTCCTTTAAGTCACACTATGTTTTTAACTATCACACTACTTTTAAGACTCACATGCAGCTTTCTCCACCTGACCCAGCATTCTCCACCTGACTGTACCCTATATATATCTCCATGTTGCTCATTTTCCAGGTAGATCTGTCTGCGACTCGATAAAGCCCACTGCGTGGGCGAAACGTTGTCAATAAAGGATCACATTATACTGCTTATGTGTTTATTTTTCCATTGTGTCGGTATTTTATACCATTTATTTCCATCAGGAGCATTGCTGGGACAAGTGTAGAAGTTCTCCATAGGAAACTGGACAAATATCTTCACCAGGTGCCACATCAACCAGGCTGTGATGGATATGTGGGTCTGGGCCACCAGCAGTAACAATCATGTTGACCAAACAAGCACCAGATGAACCTAGTCCAAGGCCAGGCTCTGGGAGTAGAAAAACTCCCAGAACTCATCAAACATATATCAAAGGTAAATGGGGTTGTAAAAGAAGTAAATGCTAGGGTGTTGGGGAGAGGGGTGGGATTAAATTATGGGGAATTAAATGCAAAATGGGAGTTGACACAGTTACTTTTTGCTGATGATACTGTGCTTATGGGAGATTCTAAAGAAAAGTTGCAAAGGTTAGTGGACGAGTTTGGGAGGGTGTGTAAAGGTAGAAAGTTGAAAGTGAACATAGATAAGAGTAAGGTGATAAGGGTATCAAACGATTTAAATAAAGAAAAATCGGATATCACATTGGAGAGAGGGATTATGGAAGAAGTAAATGTTTTCAGATATTTGGGAGTTGACGTGTCAGCAGATGGGTTTATGAAGGATGAGGTTAACCATAGAATTGATGAAGGAAAAAAGGTGAGTGGTGCGTTGAGGTATTTGTGGAGACAAAAAAACGTTATCCATGGAGGCAAAGAAGGGAATGTACGAAAGTATAGTGGTACCAACACTCTTATATGGGTGTGAAGCATGGGTTGCAAATGCTGCAGCGAGGAGGAGGCTGGAGGCTGTGGAGATGTCCTGTCTAAGGGCAATGTGTGGTGTAAATACAGTGGACCCCCGAGTTTTGTAAAAACTTCACTCCTGAAGTCTGCTCAAGTGCCATTACAAAACGAATTTACTCCCTTAAGGAAAAATGTCACGTAGGTTAGTCTATTTCAGACCCCCAAAAATACTTTTCCACAAGCACTTACAATATTATACTTACATAAATGTACGATTTCCGGGGTTTACGAAACTCGGGGGTCCACTGTATGCAGAAAATTCGGAATGTGGAAATTAGGTGGTGTGGAGTTACTAAAAGTATTTGTCAGAGGGCTGAAGAGGGGTTGTTGAGGTGGTTTGGTCATTTAGAGAGAATGGATCAAAGTAGAATGACTTGGAGAGCGTATAAATCTGTAGGGGAAGGAAGGAGGGGTAGGGGTCGTCCTAGAAAAGGTTGGAGGGAGGGGGTAAAAGGAGGTTTTGTGGGCGAGGGGCTTGGACTTCCAGCAAGCATGTGTGAGCGTGTTAGATAGGAGTGAATGGAGACGAATGGTTTTTGGGACCTGACAAGCTGTTGGAGTGTGAGCAGGGTAACATTTTGTGAAGGGATTCAGGGAAACCAGTTAATTGATTTAGTTGGACTTGAGTCCTGGAAATGGGAAGTACAATGCCTGCACTTTAAAGGAGGGGTCTGGGATAGTGACAGCTGGGAGGTACTATACTCAGCTGTCGTATCTGAGCGCCTCTGCAAAGACAGTGATTATGTATGAGTGTGGTGAAAGTGTTGAATGATGATGAAAGTATTTTCTTTTTGGGGATTTTCTTTCTTTTTGGGTCACCCTGCCTCGGTTGGAGACGGTCTACTTGTTGAAAAAAAAAAAATGCATGTTGTCTCTGCTGTCCTGCATCACTTCATTTGTTGTATTTCACATGTGACACTGGAGCATGTAGTCAAATGGGCACTAATTTGAGGATGGGTAGAGGCAGGTGGGTAAGGATATGTGGGTGAGGATATGCAGGTGAAGGAGTGTTTGGAGGAGAGGTGAGTGCAAGCATGGGGAGAGGTCAGTGAAAATGTGGTGTGTGGAATGGGAATATGGATGACTGGCAATTGTGGGAGATGGGTGAAGGATGGGACCTGGGAGTGAGGCTACTCAGGGCTCCACTCCTACACATCTAATACCATACCTCATGCTACGTTCATACATGTCCAGTATCATACCTCAGCCACACACTGTCCACACCATATGATCATTCAGCTTTCCCCTCCCCTCCACCCCAGGGGTACACAACCTTTCTGCACACCCACCAACCTCACCCATACCACTTTCAAACCTCTACCCATACCATCTGTCCCTGTAAATTTCCCCATGGCCACGTGCCTTCACTCACACCATCCTAACCAACATCCTACCCCACACAATCCACCCATACAATTTCCTCTACTGCCACATGCCTATACCTACACTATTTCACCCACTGCTACTTTCCCCCATGATTTCATGCCCACACCTTTGACCTTTCACCCTAACACGCCATCCATTTATCTCATTACTGCCTACACCACCAGCTACACATTGACCCACCTGGTCATCAATCACCACACTCACCCACCCAGTCACCAATTATCCAATCACCACCTACACCAGGCCACCGACAACCACAGCTCCATACCCACACCTTACCCATGGCCCACACGCCCTAACACACCACACCATTCACACCTAGTCACCCACTACCAACTGCACACTCACCCACCCAGTCACTCATCAACTACATCACCACCCACACTGGGCCACTGATACTACCACTCGCATGGCCAGGCTCCGGTAGTAGAAAAATTCTTGGACCTCATCAAAAATATACTGCTTCATTGCTTTGGTTCCAACATCCACCCCCACACCCTTCCACTGCCCAGCATCCTCTACCTCCCAACAGTAGCCTCCACCTCCTGGCCCCACCCCTTCCATTCAGTCTCCACCTCCCACAACAGTAGTCCCCCAATCCTCACCCCTTGGGCCCCCTTTCCCCACACCAAACACATTCATCCTAACTACTTTAACCCCTCTTTTATAACCACCATACAGTTGCAATGAGTAGGACAACCAAACAGGATCATTGACAAATGCACATCATCACATCCACCTACAGTTGCATTATTATCATTGTTTTTTCACAATTTTAAGATTTATAGAAAGTTTGGTTGGCTTTTTGGGGGGTATGATGAATATAACCCTATTTTTCCTATATATTCTGCAGTTCATTTTACACATTTTTTTATTACATGCCGTTTTCAGGAACATAACTAGTGTGTTATCTGACAGTCAACTGTATCGTGCATTTGAGTAATATCATACAAGTTTAGCTTGGCTATCCAGTCTCTAATTATTATACAGTTTGAGTATTGCTGTTTGTGCTCTTGTAATTAAATTCATATTTAAGATTTATGTCAATTGGAAACCATTCTTTGAAAACTTAAACTTAAATTTGTTGAGTGGTGTGTGTTATTAGTAACATCAGTGTGATAATCTCACATGATATACTAGACTCCACCAGAAAGTATATTTAAGTTATGTGCAGTATCATATTATTATTATTATAATCAAAAGAAGCGCTAAACCACAAGGGTTATACAGTGTGCAGTATCATAAAATATTTAATTAAGCAACCTCATGCAACAGTTGCAAAAAAAAGTCATTTAATTACCAGTAAATAAATTTTAAAACTTTTTTTACTATGCTTTCTGAGGTTAACTTTAATCATTTAGCTTTGCTTTTCACTATATTTGGACAAGATGAACAGTTGTAATGTAGAATCATTTAAAGAAGACAAGGTGAAGTTTTGCTTTGTGTTTTGAGCCAGTTTGTTAGGCACAAGTTGTCTAGTCTGATAGTGTGATATATAGTTCTAAAATATTTGTAGTGATATTGTAAACATAGTTTCTTAATTATCCATATAATCATAACCCAGTTTTTGTGAATCTGAACAGAGCGAACGTGTAAGTGACATAACCATAACCCAGTTTTTGTGAAGCTGAGTTTGAGCTAACATGTAATTGACATTGTGATAAAAGAGAAAGTTTGAAGTCAAGATGCAAATGATTGATTAGTTTTAACCCTTTGACTGTCGGTGCCATAATATTACGGCTTGCAAGCTAGTGTTGGTGCCGTAATATTACGCCAAAATTCTAGTGGCTTAAAATCTTGCAGAAGAAAGCTGGTAGGCCTACATATGAGAGACTGGATCTGAATGGTCAGTGTGTGCAGTATAAAAAAAAAAAAAAAAATCCTACAGCACGCAGTGCATAATGAGAAAAAAAATCAGAGGGTGTTTTTTGTTTGCCCAATTTCATACACCATCTTATAAGCATTTTTGCACACAGTTTGGTCCACTGCAGATTAGAACATCATCCACAGTTAAGGGGTTAAATTCTGTTTTCCATTCTGTATTTGTTGTTGGCATATATTTATACCCGCCATGTAAATAGCTCATAAAAAATGTCAGTGTACGTCACCATCTTGTCATTATCAAAATACGCCTAAATAAAAATTTGACTAAAATACAAGTGAGGAAGTTCTTTCACATGCATTATCTGAGAATCATAAAATGAAAACTTTAATGTATAAGGATTATTATAATCAAAAGTAATGTATAAGGACAAACTGATAAGATGATGATATTTGAGGACTGTTTTTGTGTATATCTTGAAATATCCACAAAACATGCTTTGGTTGTTGAACATATTGATACACAGGAACCCTGTTGTCTGGAAGTACTCAATAGTGACTGTGCTCAGTTCTCTCTGATTGTCCAGTACCTTGTATTACTGTTCAGGTAATATTAAAGGATAACTCACAATACTATAGGTGGAACAATTCACCACTGAATCACAAATTGGAGGTCATTATTATTATTATTATTATAATCTTGGGGAGCGCTAAACCCGTAGGATTATACAGCGCCTGTGGGGGGACGAGGGAAGATATTCAGGCTCAATTCAGGGAACCGGATCGTTCCAATTCCCTAGATCAAGAGCCCCTCACCAGCGTCAAGGAACCTCCCTCAAGGGGAAATTGGAGGTAAAATTTGCATTGTTTGGATCTATCCTGGACTTGAAGATGGCTTAGGAGGAACCAAAAAATTGTCTTAAGTTTCATCTCAATTTGTGGCTTGGTTGTGAATCAGGCAATGTTGATATTCTGGCAACTTAACCATGCTGCAGTTCATATGGAGTAAAAATTTTGTCTCTGATTTTTTCACATTAAGAGCTGTTATCTCAGTTCATTACTAATAGTTGAATAGGAACACCAGGTGTAGACTTGCTGATACATCTTGCTCTGCCTGGATAACAAACCTAAGACTTTTTCTGATGTGAACTGAACATTTCTGTGAGTGCCACAAATGATTTCCCACAAATGATTTCCCAAAATAGATAGCAGCACCATCACTGTCACTTGTGAATTGCAATATTAGCCAAGATTTTACCATTTTTAATATTTACTGTACCTATTTGTCATTACAGCTTTCTTATTTTGCTAGCTTGCATCTTTCATGGCAGTCACTCAAAAATGATTTGGCTACTTGCAAATTTGCTTTACTCTATCATGTATCACAAAGCTATATTCTTCTTTCAACAAACCGGCCATATCCCACTGAAGCAAGGTAGCACCCCCCAAAAAAAAAAAAAAAAAAAATTATCTTAACTTTAGTAAAGTATACAAGAGAAGGGGTCACTAGCCCCTTGCACAAAGCTATATAATAACGAAAATTATGTAAATTAGACATGTGCAGTCTTTGGAAACTTTAATTAGGATAAGTTTTGCTCACCAAGAGCTATTTTAATCCAGTATTTACCCATGTTCTTTCTCACTTTGTGAACTGAAAAAGCTCTTGGTGAATAAAACATTTTAAAATTTTTTAGCATTACTCTTGTCTCGTTTATCTCATGTTTTCATGGGTATCATTAAAGATAATTATAAAAAAATTATCTTAATTTTCCTTCTGTTTTACATCAATTACTTTGATCTTTTGTACAGTAATCTCTTATAAAGCTCCTTTTACAGTACATTTTTTTGTAAATGCAATTGAATATCACATGGAATGGCCTTCAGATTATTATTATAATCAAAAGCACTAAACCACAAGGGTTATACAGCAATGGCCTTCAGAGTACATGCTATTTGATTTTTGATGCACTTTTTCAATTGCATTTGTAAAAAAAAATCACAATATACAGAGCAGCTTTATAAGAGAGCTTACTGTATATGCTAATTTTATGCATGTGTGATGTCATATTTGTTTCATAGTAACTGGTGAAAAAATGTTAATACAGTCAATGCCCTTTGGAGAATATTTTTTAATCAAAATATTTGTCTTGAACAGGAAGGGAGGATAGGAGAGAGAAAAAGGCAGGAAAGAAGGTAGGTAGTGAGGATGGATGATTTAAAAAAAATTGTGTGGTGGTAGAGTGGAGGCAATTCTGTCCTGTACAAGTAAGTATCCAGGACATTTACTACTACAGTTACTTGCAGAAATGTCTGTTAATGTTGTATTTCTTGGAGACTTTATAAAGATTGTATGGTTTAGCACTTCTATTTGATTATAATAATAATTATTATTATAATCAAATAGAAGCGCTAAACCACAGGGGTTATACAGTGCTGCAGGTTATTGTAGGATGCAGGGAGAGTGGGTTGTAAGAGGGAGATGGACGATTAGTAGGGTATGGAGTGCAAGATGACGGTGGATAGTGCAGGGGTGGAGGGTAGCAAAAGATCGAGGTAGAAGGGACTGAGGGAGGTGCTAGACGTATAATCTTCAGAGTTTGTGTAGTAAGTCAGTTTCTGTCAAAAAGTCAATGAGAGAGTCAGGATTAAAGGAGGGTCCATCTGCAAGAAGGGAAGGTAAAGAAAGGGCCACAGAGCGAAGACGTCGTTGGAAGTAAATTCTGCGTGCTCGTTGATAGAGTGGGCAGTCCAACAGGATATGTCGAACAGACACTGGAACCTGACAATGCTCACAGAGAGGGCAGGAGCCTCTCCATGAGATACCCGTGAGTAAGACGAGTGTGGCCGATGCGAAGACGGGAGAGTGTAGTCTCCCAACCTCGACATTGGTGACAAGAAGAAGGCCAGAAACCTATAACCGGTTTAATAGAATGAAGTTTGTTATTCAGCAGGTCAGACCAGCGTTGTTGCCAACGGGTGCGAAGGTGGGTAGCAATGACCGCAAAATAGTCCGTGAAAGGAACACCTCTATATGAAACTGGAAGGTCATGTACTGCTGAAAGCGCAGCAGTGTCTGCCTGTTCATTGCCCTGTACGTCAACATGACCAGGGACCCAACAAAAGACAATATCTTTATGCTTGCTAAAGATACGGCGTAACCAAAGGTGGATACGAAGAACTAGGGGGTGAGGTGTATCAATTTTACGGATAGCCTGTAAAGCACTAAGGGAGTCTGAAACGACCACAAATGGTGATACAGGCATAGATGCAATACGGATAAGTGCCACAAGAATGGCATACAATTCAGCCGTAAATATGCTAGCCGAGGGTAATAGATGCCCTCGTACGACGCTGTCCGGAAACACTGCTGCGAATCCGATGCCGTCAGATGACTTTGAACCATCGGTGTATACTGCGATGGCATGGGAATGAGAACGGAAATGGTCTAGAAAGAAAGAGCGAGAAGCCGCTGTAGGCAGTTGGGCTTTCGCGCAAGGTAGAGGAATAGAACAGACACGGACAGCAGGAACTTCCCAAGGGGGTAGAGGAAAGGGTGAAGCCACATGAACATATAAAGGCAGAAGCTGAAGGGAAGACAAGAGTGAATGCAGACGAAGAGAAAAGGGACGAAGTAAACAGGGGCGACGAACAAATAACGAGCGTCTACTAACATCTGTGACAATCCTATACATGGAAGGATTGTGGAGGTCATGAGAGCGAACATAATAGCGAATGCAATGTGCATCGCGACGATCGGACAAGGATGGAATGTTCGCTTCTACATAGAGGCTCTCAACCGGGGAAGAACGAAAAGCACCAAGGCATAAGCGTAATCCCTGGTGATGGATGGGATTAAGGCTGGAAAGAGTGGCAGGAGAAGCCGCTGAATATATCTGGTCACCATAATCGAGTTTCGATAGAATTAGGGCCGAATGTAGACGAAGGAGAGTTCTACGATCAGCCCCCCATGAAAGATGTGCGAGGGTTTTAAGGAGGTTCAGCCGGCTGTGACAAGTCACCTTCAGAGAGGTAATGTGAGGTTTCCAGGACAATCTGCGGTCAAACAGGAGGCCGAGAAACCTGACTGTATCACGTTCTGGGATACGTGAGCCGTATAGGTACAATGGATGATCAGAGACCACTGAACGTCTAGTGAACGTAATTTGATGAGTTTTGCCACTAGAAAATTTAAACCCGTGAGTGGTGGCCCAATCAGAAACCCGGTTGATGGCATGCTGGAGGGAAACTGCAATGAGGTGACAGTCAGCACCTGCACAAGCTATAGCAAAGTCATCCACATAGAGCGATGACCAAATATTGGATGGGAGAACAGATGCCAGATTATTTATAGCAAGCAGAAAGAGTGTTGTGCTCAGAACACATCCCTGGGGGACACCTTCAGCTTGGACAAATTCCGGGGAGAGTTCATTACTAACCCGGACCCGGAAATGTCTGTCAGTTAAGAAGGCCTTAAGAAAGAATGGTAGGTTGCCTCGGAGGCCTAAGGAGTGGGCCTGGGCCAAGATATTATATCTCCAAGTTGTGTCATAAGCCTTCTCAAGGTCGAAAAAGATAGCGATAACCGAATGGTTATTCGCAAAGGCATTACGAATATACGTATCCAAGCGCAGAAAGGGGTCAATGGCAGAACGGCCCTTACGGAAGCCATATTGACTAGGGGAGAGACTATTGTGAGTCTCTAAATACCACATCAAACGTCTATTAACTAGACGTTCCATCACCTTGCAAATTGCACTGGTAAGAGCGATGGGACGGTAGTGAGAGGAATCACGTCCCGTAGTACCTAGTTTTTGAAAAGGGAGAACAATAGCAGACTTCCACAGCTGGGGAAGAACTCCTTGCGACCATATGAGATTAAAGAGTCGTAAGAGGACAGTAAGAGCAGACTGATGTAAATGCTGCAGCATACGAATATGTATGCCGTCTGGCCCAGCTGCCGATGATCGGCAAGCAGAGAGTGTTGCCTCCAGTTCTTGAAGGGTAAAAGGCACATTATAGGATTCTTCTCTAAGAGAAGAAAAATCTAAGGGTTTTAAC
The DNA here is from genome assembly GCA_009830355.1 of Cherax destructor. Lineage (NCBI taxonomy): Eukaryota > Metazoa > Arthropoda > Malacostraca > Decapoda > Parastacidae > Cherax > Cherax destructor. Next base: position 7,098 of record WNWK01009372.1, on the reverse strand, counting down.
TCGCTGGCAGACTTAGAAGAAAGGAACGAGGGGCATAGATGTAGACCCTGAGAAATGCGGACGAGATGATTACCAATTTCAGTGGTAACGGCAAGAGGGTGTGCTATATCGACACCAGCAACCTGAAGAACAGGAGCCGGGTCGGGGGAGAATTTACCACTCAATTTCCGCACTTTCTTCCAGACTGCACTCATCGAGGAAGCCGAAGTGACAGTAGAAACGTAATCTCGCCAGCAAGTGCGTTTAGCATCACGTATGACACGGCGAGCAATAGCTCTCTTCTGCTTGAAATCAAGGAGTCTCTCTGTGGTTCTGTTATACCGATACCTGCCCCATGCAGCGCGTTTCAAACGCACTGCCCGAGCACAAGTAGGAGACCACCAAGGCACGCACTTCTGAGGATGCTTGCCCGAGGTTTGGGAATAGAATGTGAAGCCGCTGTGAAGATGGAGGACGAAAGAGATGTAAAACCTCATCAATGGAGGACGAGGTAGGAACCTCATGAAAGGCAGTAAGATGTGCGTAAAGGTCCCATTTCGCCCGGTCAAATTGCCAGCGTGGGCTATGAGGAGGTGGAGAAAACAGAGGGGACTTTAGGATAATTGGGAAATGATCGCTGTCATGTAAGTCCGGGAGGACAGACCAAGTGAAGTCAAGGACAGTTGATGAAGAGCAGATGGAAAGTTCGATGCAGGAGAAAGAATGAGTTCGGGGATCAAAATGGGTAGGAGTACCCGTATTTAAAACATGGAGGGGAAGAGAAGCAAGAAATGCCTCCAACTGAATGCCACGGGAGTCACAGTGCGACCCTCCCCAGAGAAAGTGGTGCGCGTTAAAATCGCCAAGTAATAGAAGGGGTGGATTGTAATTTGGGTTCTTGCAAACAGACCCCAATAGGGGAAAACTGGGAGAGCAACACCTGAAGCTCACCCTTGTTACCCCTGAGGCCTCGGATATTCCACTGCAAATAAGCCATGATTTATGGAGAAAAAGATAGAAGTGGTAGTGAGAGGAAGCTATGGACTAGGGTTAGAAAAGTCCACGTGTGGAGGCAGCGGAAGACCTGTAATCAGAGAGGGAGGAGGACGTTGTGAAGGAAGAGGGGGTTGAGACGAAGAAGAGAGATGAGGAACCTCAGATGGAGTAGTGTCCATCATCGGCCCAGTCTCTGAAATATATTCTGCAATAGCTTCCAGTGTTTCGGAAGTCAAAGATGCAGAATGGGAGACTACATTAGAAATGGAAGAAACTATCGGGGAGTCTATAGACTGTACTAAAGTAGAGGACGAGGAGGTAGAAGAGGGAACTGTCGTAGGGGCTTGGGAGGGGACAGGGGATGAAGGTACTGTTTGAGGAGGAGGATGAACCTCCACACACGTTACAGAACTAGTCGGAGGCGAAGAACCTGGCAATAGGGATTTTTTGCCGGGCTTATAAGAGGGGGGGCGCTGAGGTTTAGGTGTAAGACGAGGACGTGTAGACTCAGAACTGTGCGAGTGAATAGAGGAAGGAGTGTGGATAGTATGGGAAGCTGAGGTAGGGACCTCGGAGTCAAGAACATCAAAAGGATTCGAGACAGGGGTGACGGAGGATGAGGCGACCACAGAGGAAGCCATGGAAGTTGGGACCCCAGAAGCGGGGCGACGTTTAGCAATGCGAGAATAAGAAATACGGGAAGTTTCCCTTGAAGGCGAAGATGAGAGACAGCCATAGCATAGGAGAAGCCTTCCGCCTCTTTGAGACAACGGATTTCCCGCTCATTCAGGTAAACCTGACAACGGCGAGAATATGAAGGATGTGCCTCATGACAGTTAAGGCAAGAGGGAGGTAGAGTACAAGAAGAACTGGCATGGTCGTCAGCACCACAGACTGGGCATTCGGCCATGGACCTGCAATATTTTGCTGGATGACCAAAACGCCAGCAGTTTCTACACTGCTGCGGTGTAGGAGTCACCTTTCGAACTTGTAAACGTTGACCTGCAATGTAGACCGAAGGTGGCAGTTCTCGGCAGTCAAACGTTAAACGAGCTATATTGCAAGGATAACGTCTTCGCTTATTGGCTGGAAGGACAAAAGTGTCAACTTTAAGGATAGGGAGTTCTTGGAGCTCAAGCTGCTCGAAAATGTCATCACCACATGTCTGGAAATTCCGTTGGACAATGGTGTGGGGCAAAATGACAGAACCACAACAAGAATTGAGGGAATGGTGCTTGTCAATAGTAACAGGTGTAGTGTCAATGGTCGTAAGAAGAAAGATCGCGAGCTTGGCCAGCATTCTGGACCGTGATGATCGAGTGCCGCTCTTGAGAGCGTGAAATGAGATGTTTTTACCAACATGGCGTAGCAGAGCTTTACCAATACTATGGTCTGAAAGATAGGTATTAGGAGAAGTTGGTCGCAGAGTAAAAAACTTCGTCCATTGAGTAGTTTGAAACAGAGAGTTTAAGGGGAGTGCGTGACGAGCTAGTCGTTTCTGCGAGTGCCGCTCTTGAGAGCGTGAAATGAGATGTCTTTACCAACATGGCGTAGCAGAGATTTACCAATACTATGGTCTGAAAGATAGGTATTAGGAGAAGTTGGTCGCAGAGTAAAAACTCGTCCATTGAGTAGTTTGAAACAGAGAGTTTAAGGGAGTGCGTGACGAGCTGGTCGTTTCTGCGATGAACGAAGGAGTGTCGAATCGTCATGTGTGGGTCTTGGTCGTTTTGTGTGGGACCGGGGTGGTCCGATGGGAGACGGCGAGCGTCGAAAATTGCCGCACCGTCGAGGAGAACCGGAATCAAGGTCAGAGAAGAGCAAGGTCAGACGTATCGAAAGGGCCAGTCGGGACCCTGGTACCTGAAGCAGGTGACGAACCAGCACCAGCAAGAGGTACAGGGGCATGAGAGGTGTCCAAAGAGTCATCCGTTAACGAGGCAGGGTCAGTACTGGGTGCGGTATCAGGAAGGGGCCCGGGGTAGTGGGTTCATGGATTGGGTCAGCCTTGGTTAGGTTACTTCTTTCTATTTATTTTTAAGAAAAAAAAAGAAAGAAGAAAATAAAATAAAAATAAAAAAGAATAAAAAAAAGGGGAACGTGGTGGAATAGCTCCTAGGAGGAATGAAAGTAAGCGTAAATCCTCCGTGCCAAGAGGACCTCAACACCGCAAGTGGTGCAGATGCAGCATGGAACCCGTGCCATACCCTACCCTTCATGCCAGTAAACCAGCAATCCGGGATAGCAACCTCACATCCACTGAGCCATCTCGGCGGACAAAAGAGAGGGCGGCCGGATATCCGCCACAAAGCATACCGCCTTCGGCCACCACCCCGAATCCGAAAGGTGGCCTCCAGAGTACACCCGTCGCCCGAAAGATACCCAAGGCCACCCCGGGTGACCGGAGAGGGATCGGGACATCCCCAGGCGATCCAGATTCCACGGCAAACTACACCACCGCCAAGGACCTCAACGGATTGGGATGGACCACGATACCCTTCCCCCTACCTAGGAACTAGAATGCCTGAGGAGAGAAGCTCCCAGGGTAAAACTGGGAAGGAAATAAGGGAGGGATGGGAGGAGGAGGAGGAAAGGGAAAGGGAGGATGGGGAAGATGGGAAAAGGGAGGGGGATTGGGGGTATTAGGTTCGGTCTGAGGAAGAAGACCAAGAGGTCCAATTCCTCAGACCGATAGCCTCTTTACCACGACAAGGAGCCCCCCTTAAAGAGGGTTTATACAGTAGACCCCCGAGTTTCGTACACCCCGGAAATCGTACAATTATGTAAGTATAATATTCTAAGTGCTTGTGGAAGTGTATTTTGGGGGTCTGAAATAGACTAACCTACGTGACATTTTTCCTTAAGGGAGTAAATTCGTTCGGTAATGGCACTTGAGCAGACTTCAGGAGTGAAGTTTTACTGAAACTCGGGGTCCACTGTATAGCAGTGTACTGTATATTGTAATAAACAGAATAGAGGAAATCAGCTGTAATATACATTACAGTGGACCCCGAGTTTCGTAAACCCCAGAAATCGTACATTTATGTAAGTATAATATTGTAAGTGCTTGTGGAAAAGTATTTTTGGGGGTCTGAAATAGACTAACCTACGTGACATTTTCCTTAAGGAGTAAATTCGTTCGGTAATGGCACTTGAGCAGACTTCAGGAGTGAAGTTTTACGAAACTCGGGGGTCCACTGTATTTAGGTATGCATACTGGTCAGAGAGCCCGCCGGGAGAAAGGGGCTAGTAACCCTTCTTCTGTGTATATTACTAATTGTAAAAGGAGAAACTTTCGTTTTCCTTTTGGGCCAACTCCCCTTTGGTGGGAAACGGCGACGTGTTGAAAGAAAGAAAGAAAGCATACTGGTCAGAGAGCCCATCATAAGTCAGTCGTCGGTAAATGAGTACGTTGCTAAGGAAAGGCTGTAATGTATACAGAAGGGGTTACTAGCCCCTTGCTCCTGGCATTTAGTTGCCTCTTACATAAGAACATAAGAATGGAGGAACACTGCAGAAGGCCTACTGGCCCATACAAGGCAGGTTTTTATCAAAACCACCATACAAGGCAGCTCCTTATCAAAACCACCACTACCTAAGAATTTACTCCCGTACTCACGACACCAATCAAACCCAGCCCCTCCCACATGCATGGCTTTTGGAGGAAGAATTCTGTCCCATTTCCCCATGAAGATTAGAACTATCTATGAATATAAAAAAAAAATTAAGTGGTGAACTATTCTTGGTTCTAAAAGCTGACACATTTTGAATGATATAGCAACATTGAGAATTGTTTTAAGTGACTATCATGTGTTTAGTTTCAAAATTAGTTCATTACTAAGCAAAGAAATGTTCCTTATGGGAGGAAGGGATAGGAGTAGAGAACCTAAAAATGCAGAATGCCCATACCACAACAGATGACTTGAAATTAAATAGTCACCCACTAAAAAAATACATACAGGAAACAAAAACGTCAGCAAGCTCAACCTTCACCCATAGTGCTAACTCAGACCCATTCCCCAGCCCTAGTGCTGACTCTGACTTAGCCCCCAGTCTTAGTGCTAGCCCAGCCTCTGCTAGGGACTACCACAGCCACCACTAAAACCTTATATATACAGTGGAACCTCGGTTTTCGTGATTAATTCGTTCTAGAAAGTCTGACGAAAAAAGAATTGTGCGAAAACTGAAGCAATATTTCCCATAAGAAATAATGTAAATCCAATTAATCCGTTCCAGATACCCAAAAATATTAAAAAATACATTTTATAGAGAATAACTATAGTTTTACATACAGAAAACAATGAGAAATAAATATAAATGTCTAATTAAATGGATAAATGAACATTTAACATCACTTTTACCTTAATAATAATAATAATTTTATTGTGACATGATACAGAGGTGTACATAGTTATGGTTATAAATGGGGTGTACATGCCAAAAGCCCCTAATATGCAGAGCATTGTGGGCATTCTTAAAATTAATTAACAGTAGACTAAATGGTAAAAATTATAGTAGACAATTTATTTTGAACTTAAGTTGAATGTAATGCAAATTTTTATATCAGATCAAACAAATTAAAACAAATTGTATTTCAATAACAGTTTATATGGTCATTAGATGAGTTGGAAGATGGCAAGGAGAGGAGAGGTTGTTTGGAATGGGAATCCCCTTCCATAAGGACTTCAGGTATCAAAGCCCTAACCGGGGTTACTTCCCTTCTTTGTCTTTTACTGGCACTAGGACCAGCTTGACAGTCACTGTACCCCTGTCGTACAAAAAATCTATCCAGAGAGGTCTGTTTCTGGTGTCTCTAAGATTTGCCTAAAATGGGACAAGGCATTGTCATTGAACATGTTGCAGACACGGCTTGCAACAGCTTTGTTAGGTTGATATTTCTCCACAAAACTTAGAGATATAAGACCACAAAATTGGCACTGGATGCTCACTTGACGGCAACATCGAGTTCTACCGCTTGCAGAAGTGTTGCCGATATACAGTAGGGCCCCACTTATATGGCAGGTTAGGTTCCAAGCTACTGCCGGAAAGCAGACAGCCATTTTTTCCACTTATAAATACATATAAATGCCAGACAACAAGTTTACACTAACTTATATTAAGTTAGTAATAGGACTTGGTATTAAAAACACACAATAAAAAGTAAAATACATACACAGTACATTCATTACTTGCCTTAAAATATTTGTAGTCTTAATGTAGGGCAGAGGTGAATAGTATTTCCGTCCCAAACTTAATTAATATATACGATATTTAAAGCAGCCCAGAGATAAAATACACGTACAGTACACTCATTATTTGCCATAAAATATGTGTAGTCTTAATGTAGGATGAGAGGTGAGTAGTATTTATTTGTAGGAAGTCAGGTGTAGGTAGATGTAGGTAGGTACCCTGGGCTACATAGCTATACGATATTTAAGTGGCCCAGAGCCATATTATTCCATCGACATACCATGTTCACTGAGTTTAATCGTTTCTAACAACTACCTTTAGATGCCATCATCAACAAAGGAGAAGTAATGAATAATTCATGCCAAGAATTTTAAACAAAAGCGTTATGTATTAAGAGGAGTGACTGGGCCAACACAGATTCATACACGTTTTCTCTGCTGCTGGACCAGAGAAACGTAATATTTACCTCCGCCTGACTACCACCCCTTCATAGCATATCAACATATAAACGTGTTTCTTATATAATTTTGAAGAAAATATCATAGATAGATTAATGAAAATGTCTATATTAACGTAAAATAAGACATTTAATGTGCCCAATAGTGATTATTAGTACGTATTAGTATTAGTACGTATTAGTATTATTACTATGGCGTTAAGACTAGCGGGGACACTTAGTGATTTTAATGTATACCTGCACGCCAGCACAGTGTGTAAGTTTATTTAGGTACAGGTACACATAAGTATATAATTATCAGAGTATACATATAAAATATGCAATAACTTTAAAACACTTGAAATTTTGGAAAGTTTCCATTCATAGAGAGATGTGCTCAGGGGGAATGTAAACAATCCGGGTGGGCGTGCCATATTAGGAAAGGGTTGCCTATAGTGTGTTTTGGTCATAATTTGAAATCGTATGTGGAACGCCGT
>WNWK01009371.1:0-77237 GCA_009830355.1 Cherax destructor | reverse complement strand
ATAATCTTCTCCATGACTTTGCATTCTATACCTGTCAGTGACACTGGTCTGTAGTTTAGGCTTCATGTTTGTCTCCTTTTTTAATGGGACTACATTTGCTGCCTTCCATACCTCAGGTAAAAGTGTTGTTAGGGTACACATAGCGCCTCTGTTCCCTCTCTCAGGACCCATGGTAAGATGTTTTCCGGCCCCATCGCCTTAGACGTGTCTAGCTCACTCAGCAGCCTCTTCACCTCTCCCTCGGTTGCATGTATTATGTCCAACACTTGGAGTGTACCCCGCCTCTCCATCTTTCTGGATTCCTTCTGTCTCCTCTGTGAACACTTCTTTGAATCTCATGTTGAGTTCCTCACATACTTCGTGGTCGTTTCTTGTGATCTCTCCTCCTTCTTCCTTAGCCTGATCACCTGGTCCTTGACTGTTGTTTTACTCCTGATGTGGCTGTACAACAGCTTTGGGTCGAATTTGGCTTTCGCTGCTATGTCATTTTCATATTGTTGTTGGGCCTCCTTCTTACCTGTGCATATTCATTTCTGGCTCTACGACTGCTCTCCTTATTCTCCTGGGTCCTTTGCCTTCTATACTTTTTCCATTCCCTAGCACACTTGGTTTTGGCCTCCCTGCACCTTTGGGTGAACCACGGGTTCATCCTGGCTTTTTCATTATTCATGTTACCCTTGGGAACAAACCTCTCCTCAGCTTCCTTGCATATTGTTGTCACATATTGAATCATCTCGTTTACTGATTTCCCTGCCAGTTCTCTGTCCCATGAACCCCGTTCAGGAAGTTCTTCATGCCCATGTAGTCCCCTTTCTTGTAGTTTGGCTTCATTCGTCAGCTCTTCCTGCTTTCCCCTCCACTTGTAACTCTACTGTGTATTCGAAGCTTAAAACCACATGATCACTGGCCCCAAGGGGTCTTTCATATGTGATGTCCTCAATATCTGCACTACTCAAGGTGAATATTAGGTCCAGTTTCGCTGGTTCATCCTCCTCTCTCTCTGGTAGTGTCCCTTACGTGTTGGTACATGAAGTTTTCCAGTTCCACGTCCATCATCTTAGCCCTCCACGTTTCTTAGCCCCCATGTGGCTCCAAGTTCTGTGTGTGTGTGTACTCATCTAATTGTGGTTGCAAGGGTCGAGTCATAACTCCTTGCCCCGCCACTTCACTGGCCCCTACTAGGTCCACTCTCTTCCTGCTCCATGAGCTTTATCTACCTCTTCTTAAAGCTATGTTTGGATCCTGCCTCATCTACATCACTCTCCAGACTATTCCACTTCTTGACAATTCTATGACTGAAGAAATGCTTCCTAACATCCCTGATTTTTCCTAGTATTGTCTCTGTTTATTTTCGTGTCTCATATTTTACATATTATGCTGTGTTTATTCCTTGTATCTGAAGTAAGTACTATTTCCTGAGTATTGTGTGCAGTATTGTGCTCAGTTTAAACCAGTCACCCCTTGTGTCATATTTTCTTTCACCTTGTGTACCATTCATTTTCGTTGCATTTTCCGTGTTTTCTTGCTAATTTTGTGTTAATGCATTCAGTATTTCTTACTCAGAGCTCTAAATCAGCATTTTAACCTTGTATATGTTATTGTTTTGTGTGATTATTTTATATATGTATTTCCTAATGTGTTTAAACCTTAATTTTGTGAAATCAAGAATTTATTTACTTCTGCTCAACCACAAATCTTTAGTCCAAGAACATTTCGTGCACTATATGTTCCTCATACTATAAGTGCCTTGATGACCTCTGTAAGTGTTCCACATTATCAGTTCTGTATATTAGCTTTTTTGTCTACATTCTTGATTTTAGTTTGAACAAGTTCACTCTTAGTTTGACTAATTAAAGTAAGTGTTCTTTGTGAATTGTTTGAGTATTTGTTGCCTAGTTGAGATTGAGGTAATAGTGTTCAAACTAGTTAATCCTTGTTATTTTTATTATTATTCTGAGCTCCATTCTCTTGTGTGCAATTTTTATTAATTACTTTATTATTTATACAACTGACTCTTGTGTAAATCCATTTTGGAGTCCTTACATACGTATTGTTTTCATACATTTCTATCTTGTTATTGTGTTTAAGTAATTGTTAAATTTTTCAAGAGTGATAAATCATAACTCAGTTCAATATTCTCAGTGATTCAAGTAGTATATCCATTTCAATTGGGTTATCAGTGCATATTTTAATTATTGTGTGCCATTTTTAGTAATTTGTTTTACCAGTCCATTTTCTTTGCATAAGACATTGATTATATTTTATTGTTTTTGCGTTGATTTATTATTTTTCTATTACATTTCTTTGTTGAATTGAGAGTAAAGACAACTCGCCTTGCTATTAATTCAAATTACAGTAACATTTCCGTTGAATAATAAAGTGTTACCTTGTCTTGCCAAGTAAATTTCAGTGAGTTTTCCTTGTTCTGCAGTGTGTCTTGTACATTCCCATTACTTATGCACATTAGTTAAGCATCGTTAATCCCATTTAAGCTATATTGTGTCATATATTTTCCTTATTCTTCTTGCTTTTTTAATTCTCGTTTCAATTCTCATTTCAATTCTCTGCAATCATGTCTCAAGTAAATTCGAGTAATAACTCAGTGAATTCTGCCCGTCAAAGCAATAATGACTCAGTACACAATCCTAATAGTCCCTTACCGACTGAAAGACTGTATCTAGCTCTTCAGCCATGCGGCTGGGTTTAGCCCCGGCTCTTTCCCTCACCCTATTACAACTTCCTCTCACCTACTATTCTTCCTCAATCAAAATCTCCTTTCACCCATATGGGTCTTACCTGTGAGTACTGATTCGATTCGATTAACGTAGCCGAGTGTCACTCCTGTCTGGAATTCAGTCCCTACAATATCTTGCAAGCAAGATAGTGTCCAGTTACCTCGGGTGTCGGAGGAACCCCGGATAACCTTGAGTACTGAGACAACTATCCCTGCGATGGCACTTGTTCAAGTGGTAGTTCTCTCCAGGGGATGCCTTGTTGAAGAAAGACTACTTGTAATGAGTTATTCCATCTCTTGCTGATGCACAAGCCATTGCAGATAGCCATTTCTGTGGCTAGTGTACTCACTAGAGTGTCAGTTGTTGTCCCTCGTGTTGCAGATGGTGATATTATCCTAGTTGACAGTAAATCCTTGCAAAGTAAAGTGTTGTATGTCGAGCAATTATAACCTGCTGTAAGAGATAGTAAGAGCCGTTTCTCCCTTGCTAATATTTCGTGTTATAGCGTTAACTATTTCAACCTGGGAGAGTCTATCCACTCCACCGAGTTTGTTTATTCCTTCAGTACGAAAGTGATCCCAAGTCCTTAGTTACAGATAGAAAATTCAGATTAAATGTATATAGCCTGTATAATTAGATGATTAAGTTAAAAGAAGTTGTCGACTGTGTGTTTTGTTATCAGCTGATCAGTATCCAGAAATTTTGTTTTTGTTTTCACGTTCCCTCCGAATTCTGAGATTTAACAGTATGACTTGTGTGCGCCAGGTCTGTCTTTTCTGTTAAAAACTTTCTTCTTTGTAAACATATTCTCCTCAGAATCCATAGAGTGCATGAATACAGATCGATCGATCAATTCTATCCCTTGTAATGCATTACACTAAGACCCATTACAGTAAGAGCCATTACATTAATATATTTTCAGTCCATTACGTCCTATTACCAATTATGTGATTAGTTCTAAGTTATGTGTGTGTTTGCTATTGTATAGAATCAGCCCAGAGCCACCTGCCTGTTCAGCCTATAGAGTTGTATTGTATGTCGAGATGCCATACGTAACATGACCGAGCTGTCAGTAGTTTACTGAACCATATGTAATATACTTGTGTAGTATATCGAAAGTAGTACCAGAAATGTTATATTTATGATCCCTGCTCAGATAGGATCCCTAGATACTTGTGATGTCACGAGTCTTGCGCATGTGAGTGCAGAGCCAGAGGCATCTCCCTCATTCCTTGGACCGGCATAGTACTGAACAGGTAGGCTGGGCACCATTTTCCCCTCTCAGACTCTGCCAATATACCAGTTACCAACCACTTTGTGTGTTTCACTAAGACCGTAATTATGTCCTAGTACCCACTTGATATGTGAGGGTAGGTGTGTGTGGGTTGGGTGTGTGATGGTAGGTATGGGAGAGGAGGTATGTGAGGGTAGGTGTGTGAAGGTAGGTGGGTGAGTGGAGGTGGGTGGGGTAGATGTGGGAGGGTAGGTATGTGAGGGTAGATATGTGAGGAAAAGTGTGTGAGGGTAGGTGTGTGAATGTAGGTATGTGAGGGTTGGTGTGTGAGGGTAGGTGTGTGGGGGTAGATGTGTGAGGGTAGCTGTGTGAGGGGTAGGTATGTGAGGGGTGATGTGTGAGGGGTAGCTGTGTGGGGTAGATATGTGAGGGTAGGTATGTGAAGGTAGGTGTGTGGGGTTGGTGTGTGATGGAAGGTATGTGAGGGAAGGTGTGTGGTTGTGGGGAGTGAGGGTAGGTGTGTGGGGTGGGGGTGAGGGTAGGTGTAATAGGGGAAGGTGTATAGGGAAGTGTGTGAGGGTAGGTGTGTGACTATAGGTATGTGAGGGTAGGTGTGTGTAGGTAGGTATGTGAGGGTAGGTGTGTGAGGTGTAGGTATGTGAGGGTAAGTGTGTAATGGTAGGTGTGTGAGGGTAGGAATTTGAGGGGTAGATGTGTGAGGATAGGTATGTGAGGGTAGATGTGGGTGTGTATGAGAGAGGGTGGAGAGAGATGTAAGGAAATTGAAATAAATTCGAAATATTTCTTTTCATATGCAAAAAAAAAAAAAAAAAGGTAAAACCCCACCTAGTATCGGACCCTTGCTCAGACAAGATGGGACTTACACAGATGACAACAAAGAAATGAGTGAGATACTGAAATCTCAATACGACTCTGTGTTTAGCGAGTCACTAATCAGTCTAAAGATCGACAATCCAAATAATTTTTTTCATGAATGAGCCTCAAAACACCATCAATGTATGCCAAATTTCTGACATTATCCTAACTCCACTAAACTTTGAGAAAGCTATTGACAACATGGCCTGCACTCAGACCCAGGTCCATACTGCAAGAAAACCCTCTCGCATGCCCTAAGAATACTATGGAGAAGGAGCTTGGACTTAGGTGAAATTTAGATTTAGAAAGGACATAGGCAAGTACTGGTTTTCGAACAGAGTTGTAGATGCGTGGAACAATCTTCCGAGTAGGGTGATAGAGGCTGGGACCTTGGGTGGCTTTAAAGAGAGATTGGACAGATATATGAGTGGGAGGGGCTGGGTTTGATTGGTGTCGTGGGTGCAGGAGTAAATTCTTAGGTAGTGGTGGTTTTGATAAGGACCTGCCTTGTATGGGCCAGTAGGCCTTCTGCAGTGTTCCTCCAGTCTTATGTTCTTATGTTCTTATGAGTTAATAGAATCTTCAAAGCTTATTTCTTGGGTAGAATTGAAAATTAGGTTGGGCAATTATTCTGTTAGTGGGATGGATTGTGAAGGACCTGCCTAGTATGGGCCAACAGGCCTGCTGCGCATGAGTGGGTAGAATTGTCAAAGCTTATTTCTTGGGTAGCATTGAAAATTGGGTTGAGCAAATATTCTGTTAGTGGGACGGATTGTGAAGGACCTGCCTAGTATGGGCCAACAGGCCTGCTGCAGTGTTCCTCCTTTCTTATGTTCTTATGTTCTTATTCCACAGTCACTAAAAACAACGAATATTGCCCCACTCCATAAAGGTGGCAGCAAAGCATTAGCTTAAAACTATAGACCAAGAGATCTAACGTCCCACATCAAAAAAATATATGAAAGAATACTAAGATGCATGATTGCAAACCACTTGGATTCCCCAGAACTGCACAATCCAGGGCAACATGGGTTCAGAGCAGGTCGCTCCTGCCTCTCGCAACTATTGGATCACTATGATATGGTCTTGGATGCACTGGAAGAAAACTAGAATGCAGATGTAATATACACAAGCTTAACAAAAGCCTTTGACAAGTGCAATCATGGTGTAATAGCGCACAAAATGCGTGTTAAAGGAATAACTGGCAAAGTGTGGAGATGGATTTTCAACTTTCTAATCAATCGAACACAAATATTAGTATTAAACAGAGCTAAATCAGAAGTTGCCATAGTGAAGAGATCTGTTCCACAAGGCAAAGTACTCGCTCCCATCCTGTTCCTCATCCTCATATCAGACAATACTAGGATCTGCATGAGACTGTCATCTATTGAGGACACGGCTAACCTCCAAGACAACGGAAAACAATATAATATTCAATGAAGACAAATACCAACTACTCCCTTATGGAAAACTTGAGGAGATAATAATTAGAACCGAGTATACTACAAACTCTAATCATAAAATAGAGCGAAAAATAATGTGAGGGACCGGGGAGTGGTAATGTCTGTGGATCTCACTTTCAAGGATCACATCAGTGTCACGATTAGAAATGTGAAGAAAATGATAGGATGGATAATGAGAACATTCAAAACACGAGATGCCAAGCCAGTGATGATCCTTTTTAAATAATTTGTTCTCTCTAGGTTGGAATATTGCTGTACATTAACATCTCCATCAAAGCAGGTGAAATTGCAGATCTAGAGAATGTACAGAGAACCTTTACTTTATATATAAGTTCTGTCAAACACCTGAACTACTGGGAACGCTTGGAAGCACTTGACGTGTACTCTCTGGAATGCAGGCGAAAGATATATATCATAATCTACACTTGGAAAATCCTACATGAAATGGTCCCTAATCTGCACACAGAAATCACTCCCTACGAAAGCAAAAGACTGGTCAGGCGGTGAAAAATACTCCTAATGGAAAGTAGGGGCGCCATTGATACACTAAGAGAAAACACAATAGGTGTTCAGGGCCCAAGACACTTCAACAGCCTCCCACCATGCATAAGGGGAATTACCAATAGACCCTAGCTGCCTTCAAAAGGGAGCTGGACATAAGAACATAAGAACATAAGAAAGGAGGAACACTGCAGCAGGCCTGTTGGCCCATACTAGGCAGGTCCTTCACAATCCGTCCCACTAACAGAATATTTGCTCAACCCAATTTTCAATGCTACCCAAGAAATAAGCTTTGACAATTCTACCCACTCATGCGCGAGTCCCACTCAAATCCAACCCCTCTCACTCATGCATTTATCCAACCTAGTATGGACAGATACTTAAAGTCGGTGCTGGATCAGCCAGGCTGTGGTTCTTATGTTGGACTACATTCGGCTAGCAGTAACAGCCTGGTTGATCAGACCCTGATCCACTGGGCCGCGAGGGCGATGATCACCGGAATACCCTCCAGGTAGACCAGGTTGGGTTTGTGCTGTGGTCATCGGTTCATGTGTGTGTACGTACACACAGTCTATGCTTATGTGTGCGTGGAGTGTTGTGTGGGAGTGATCAGTAGTGCTGCTAACCCGCAGCCTCGGGGTTTTGCTGTATTTTTTATTTGTATTTACTACAGAGCTCTGTTCCCCACTTGAATGTTACCTTCTGTCTATTTATTCTACTTCTTAATGGGCATGAATCTATTTGTAGACACCTGTTTACCTGCCCTGGCTTCTGTTTTTAAGTACCAGTTACTCTTCTATATTGAACACTGTTAGACTATTCCTTTTTCACACTAATAAGAATCGACTCTTCAGGTTACAGCTGGCAGAACCTAAAACCCACACCTAACCCCATCTACCTCGCATACGTGAATACTTGCGGCTGGCACTCTTGGCGTAGTGTTCCTCCTCCATTTTTTCACTATATTTACTTTATTCCTATTTACTATGCTTCTCTCAATCACAGCACTAGATATACATTTTATTGTCTGTCTTCGGATCACAACTTATCACTCAGGATGACTGGGTGAGATCTGTTAACATTTAAAGGCCCCTTGGAGCTAGTGATCGCATGGTCCTGAGCTTCTAATACATAGTAGAGTTACAAGTGGAGAAGGAAGAAGGAAGACCAGGATGGGAGATGCCAAACTACAAAAGAGCAGACTACACAGTAGGAAGCATTGAAAGTTTGGTCGAAGCTGCATTCTTCAGGCATTGTTCTTTATATAAATCTTAGATTCAGTGCCAAATATGAAGTTGAATACTTTACTACTGAGATGGCTACAATGTCAACGAGGAAAGCCACAGAACATGCATTGTTTGGCCATGACAGTGTTGTTACAATGAACAAACTTCCGTCCAAAGGCGATATGTGAAGGAACTGCTGGCGATATAAATGTGATGAAGGCAAGTTTACTGATGTCTTAGCGAGTATCAAGATAGCAACAAAGGATTGTTCGGAACTATGGGAGAAATCAATTGGGGACAGAAAGACTATCCCTATTCTCAGCCAGAAAACTATTGAGGAAGGATTGAGAAAATTGTATTGAAGAGAAATAGAACTTAATAAGAGCAAAAATGTCTCCAAAAAAAGCTACATTTCAGGGGGAAATGAAAGAGTTGTTTGATATGTAGTTAAGAACATAAGAACATAAGAAAGGAGGAACACTGCAGCAGGCCTGTTGGCCCATACTAGGCAGGTCCTTCACAATCCGTCCCACTAACAGAATATTTGCTCAACCCAATTTTCAATGCTACCCAAGAAATAAGCTTTGACAATTCTACCCACTCATGCGCGAGTCCCACTCAAATCCAACCCCTCTCACTCATGAATTTATCCAACCTAAATTTGAAACTACCCAAGGTCCTAGCTTCAATAACCCTACTAGGCAGACTGTTCCACTCATCAACTACCCTATTTCCAAACCAATACTTTCCAATATCCTTTTTAATCTAAACTTATCTAACTTGAATCCATTATTGCGGGTTCTCTCTTGGAGAGATATCCTCAAGACCTTATTTATATCCCCTTTGTTAATACCCATTTTCCACTTGTATACCTCGATCATGTGGAAGATGGCTAATGTAATTCCTATGTTTAAAGCAGGGGACAAGTCACTACCGTCAAACTACTGCCCAATAAGCCTGACCTCAATTGTAGGCAAATTACTAGAGTCAATTATAGCTGATATTATTAGAAGCCATCTAGATAACCATAATTTGATTAATGATACCAGCATGGATTCACGAGGCCGTTCCTGCCTATCTAATTTATTAACCTCTTCAGTAAAGCTTTTGAGGCTGTTGATCACGATAAAGAATTCGATATTGTTTATTTAGACTTTAGTAAGGCTTTTGATAGAGTACCGCACCAGAGACTGTTAAAGAAAGTGGCAGCTCATGGCATTGGGGGAAAAGTGCTGTCATGGATCGAGTCATGGCTCACCAATAGGAAATAACACATAGCAGATATGTATCCTTATTGACATGCTTGCCCACGCAGGTTTCGAGTCACAGACAGATAGATCTGTCTGTGACTTCGATAAAGCCACTGCGTGGGCGAAACGTTGTCAATAAAGGATCACATTATACTGCTTATGTGTTTATTTTTCCATTGTGTCGGTATTTTATACCATTTATTTTCACCAATAGGAAGCAGAGAGTGTGCATAAATGGGGTTAAATCCGAATGGGGACTTGTAACAAGTGGTGTTCCACAGGGATCAGTCTTAGGCCCATTGCTATTTATAATATATATCAATGACCTTGATGAGGGAATTACTAGTGATATGAGCAAATTCGCCGACGACACGAAGATAGGTAGGATAATTGATTCAAACATAGATGTCATAGAACTTCAGGAAGATTTAGACAAACTTAATTCGTGGTCAGAAAAGTGGCAGATGCAGTTCAATGTAGATAAATGCAAGGTTCTGAAGCTCGGGAGTGTCCATAACCCAAGCACTTATAAGTTAAATAACGTAGAACTTAGCCATACAGATTGCGAGAAGGACTTGGGGGTGATGGTAAGCAGCAACCTTAAACCAAGACAGCAATGCCTAAGCGTACGTAATAAGGCAAATAGATTACTGGGATTTATATCAAGAAGTGTTAGCAACAGAAGTCCAGAGGTTATATTACAGCTTTATACATCATTAGTAAGGCCTCACCTAGATTACGCAGCTCAGTTCTGGTCTCCATATTACAGAATGGACATAAATTCGTTAGAAAACATTCAGCGTAGAATGACTAAATTAATACATAGCGGATGGAAAAATAAACACATAAGCAGTATATAGCATTAGAAATCTTCCTTACGAAGAAAGATTGAAGACCCTTAAATTACATTCACTTGTAAGACGTAGAATGAGGGGAGACATGATCGAGGTATACAAGTGGAAAATGGGTATTAACAAAGGGGATATAAATAAGGTCTTGAGGGTATCTCTCCAAGAGAGAACCCGCAATAATGGATTCAAGTTAGATAAGTTTAGATTTAGAAAGGATATAGGAAAGTATTGGTTTGGAAATAGGGTAGTTGATGAGTGGAACAGTCTGCCTAGTAGGGTTATTGAAGCAAGGACCTTGGGTAGTTTTAAATTTAGGTTGGATAAATTCATGAGTGAAAGGGGTTGGATTTGAGTGGGAATTGCACATGAGTAAATAAAATTATCAAAGCTTATTTCTTGGGTAGCATTGAAAATTAGGTTGAACAAATATTCTGTTAGTGGGATGGAATGTGAAGGACCTGCCTAGTATGGGCCAACAGGCCTGCTGCAGTGTTTCTCCTTTCTTATGTTCTTATGTTCTTATGTAATCTATTTGCCTTATTACGTACGCTTAGGCATTGTTGTCTTGGTTTAAGGTTGCTGCTTACCATCACCCCCAAGTCCTTCTCGCAATCTGTATGGCTAAGTTCTACGTTATTTAACTTATAAGTGCTTGGGTTATGGACACTCCCGAGCTTCAGAACCTTGCATTTATCTACATTGAACTGCATCTGCCACTTTTCTGACCACGAATTAAGTTTGTCTAAATCTTCCTGAAGTTCTATGACTTCTATGTTTGAATCAATTATCCTACCTATCTTCGTGTCGTCGGCGAATTTGCTCATATCACTAGTAATTCCCTCATCAAGGTCATTGATATATATTATAAATAACAATGGGCCTAAGACTGATCCCTGTGGAACACCACTTGTTACAAGTCCCCATTCGGATTTAACCCCATTTATGCACACTCTCTGCTTCCTATTGGTGAGCCATGACTCGATCCATGACAGCACTTTTCCCCCAATGCCATGAGCTGCCACTTTCTTTAACAGTCTCTGGTGCGGTACTCTATCAAAAGCCTTACTAAAGTCTAAATAAACAATATCGAATTCTTTATCGTGATCAACAGCCTCAAAAGCTTTACTGAAGAAGGTTAATAAATTAGATAGGCAGGAACGGCCCTCGTGAATCCATGCTGGGTATCATTAATCAAATTATGGTTATCTAGATGGCTTCTAATAATATCAGCTATAATTGACTTTAGTAATTTGCCTACAATTGAGGTCAGGCTTATTGGGCGGTAGTTTGACGGTAGTGACTTGTCCCCTGCTTTAAAAATAGGAATTACATTAGCCATCTTCCACATATCAGACACTACACCTGTTTGAAGATATAAATTAAAAATGTTAGATATTGGTTCACAGAGTTCCATTTTGCATTCCTTAAGAACCCTTGCAAAAAGCTCATCAGGACCCGGCGATTTATTTTTTCAGTCGGTCCAGCTGTTTCATAATCATTTCGCTAGTGACTGTGATATTACATAATTTATCTTCTTCTGGGCCTCTGTAAAAATTAATTACTGGGATATTATTAATGTCTTCCTGTGTGAAAACCGAGAGAAAATAATTATTAAAAATAGAGCACATATCATTCTCCTTGTCAGTAAGATGCCCAAAGTTATTTTTAAGGGACCTATCTTATCCCTAACTTTTGTTCTATAAACCTGGAAAAACTTTTTGGGTTAGTTTTTGAATCCCTAGCAACTTTAATTTCATAGTCCCGTTTAGCTTTTCTTATTCCCTTTTAACGTCCCTCTTAATGTCAGTATACTGATTTATAAGATGACCCTCACCTCTTTTTATGCGCCTATAAATTCCTTTCTTCTGCCCTAAAAGATATTTGAGCCTATTATTCATCCATTTTGGGTCATTTCTACTTGATCTAATTTCTTTATACGGGATAAATGTTCTTTGGGCAGCCTGTATAGTGTTAAGAAAACTGTCATATTGATACCTCTCTTCTTCACCCCAGTCCACAGTTGATAAGTGTTCTCTAAGTCCATTATAATCTGCTAAGCGAAAATCTGGGACCATTACTGAATTATCCCTACTATCATACATCCATTCAATGCTAAAGGTAATTGACTTGTGGTCGCTTGAGCCGAGTTCCTCTGTAATTTCTAAATTATTAACAAGGGTTTCCTTGCTTGCCAGAACCAAGTCAAGTAGGTTATTTCCCTTGTAGGTTCTGTTACAAACTGCTTCAAAAAGCAATCCTGAACTACTTCTAAAAAGTCGTTAGATTCTAAATTCCCTGTCATGAAATTCCAATCAATCTGACTAAAGTTAAAGTCCCCTAGAATTACTACGTTATCGTGTCTTGTGGCCTTAACAATTTCCTCCCAAAGTAGTCCCCCTTGTTCCCTATCTAAGTTTGGAGGACGGTAAATCACGCCTAAAATCAATTTTTCACACCCTCTGAAAATTCTATCCAGACAGACTCTGTATGTGTTAATTCAGACTTTATACCCGTTTTTATGCAACAATTTAAATGATCACGGACATAGAGTGCCACCCCACCCCTTTCCCGATACTTCTGTCTACTTGGAACAATTTAAAACCCTGAATGTGACATTCGGCAGGCAAGTCCCGATTTTTCATATTAAACCATGTCTCAGTTATTGCAAAAACATCAATATTACCCGTACTTGCAACTAATCTCAACTCGTCCATCTTATTCCTAGCACTACGACTATTGGTGTAATATATATTTAGAGACCCTCCTTTCTCTTTACCCTTCCTGCTCATCTCTGTTTTTCCACTATACCTATTACTGTCCTTGTCATCTAGTGTCACTAGCTTTCCACTATCCACCTTATTCTGCCTATTACTAGTTCTCCTACAACTTATAATATTACTACACTGGGACTTCTCTGTTTTCCCCCCAAAACCCATACCACTAACTATTTCTAGTTTAAAGCCCTAACAGCTCCCTCCACTGCAGTTGCCAGTGCCCCCACCCCAGACCTGGATAAGTGAACCCCATCCCTGGCATACATGTCATTTCTGCCATAGAAGAGGTCCCAGTTGTCAATGAATGTTACTGAATTTTCCTTACAGTATTTGTCCAGCCAGCAATTGACACCAATTGCCCTGGACAGCCATTCATTTCCAACTCCTCTCAAGATGTAGGATGCAAAATAAAGGAGTGTGACGGATACCACCTGCCATGTAATTGTGATGTGAAAGTTGCTAAACGTGAGGTACAGTTCCTTCTTGACATGAGAGGCGATAGGAAGATGAAAATTGGCTGTGTTGACATGACAGTAACTAGGATGTGGGATAGAGTGACGGTAAAAGAGGAGCAGGATGCAACCAGAACAAGGAAGCAGCTGGAGGAAAGACATAGTATAGGATTTGAGTATAGGATTTGGTTGATGATGACTTGGCTGCTCTTGAACCAGGTCCACCGTGTGTGTCAAGGTGGAATACTTTATAGAGTTGGATCCTTAGGCTGTATGTGGCAACACCAAGACCCAGTCAGGAGCTGAAAAGTCATCATCATTATGATTTCAAAGTTCAGTGCTCACGAAATCGTAATGACACGATTGCAAACAAACCATACCACGGGTGGGGTTCGAACCCGCGTCAGAGAGTCTCAAAACTCCAGACCGTCGCGACGGTCTGGAGTTTTGAGACTCTGACCGCGGGTTCGAACCCCACCCGTGGTATGGTTTGGTACCACATCAAGCTGCACCTTATGTCAGACACGGTCCAAAGAACGTCTTCCAGTCACTGCAATTTATGAAACATCTGAACAGTGAAGAAAAGAAGATAGTAAAGAAGACTGTCCAAAGAAATTCCTACTTAGCTCACACAGATCAGCTGCTTCTTGGTATGTGCGCTGATGAAGATATGACTGTGAGAGACAAAGCTGTCTCAATGATAATAAAAATTAGAGAAGAGAATAATCAGACAGAAGAAAGCACTGAGAGCTCTGATGAGGATGGAGAAGATTCTGCTGATGCTGTTGACGAGGACTTGTTAATCTACACTGATGGTGAGGATGACAGTGAAGATGAAGAGAATGAAAATGTGGCTCCTATTGTCAACTCACGAAAAGTAGTAATTCCCAAACTAAAGTGGCAAGCAAAGAACTATCATTCCATGATTGACTGGAAGACTGAACTCAAAACTGAGCCTCCTTTCATTGTTTCTCTATCAGATCAACAGGTTCTGAAAATTATTGAGACTCCACTGGAGGTGCCCAAGTGGCCAAACAACACTCAAGCTGTTGAGAGAGGGATATCATTGATGACTGAAGCTGCACTGAAGTGACTGGACAGAAGGCAAGAGATGCATATATCAGGCAAGGAATATTTTCCAGGAAAGTGATGCCCAAGTTCCGCACCAAGAAAAACTTCACTTATAACTTGTAATGGTTTAAATTTAAATAGTTGATGATTGATGTAACCATATACATTTGACTATTCAATCTTCACAACCAAAAATTATATAACCCATGTACACTTGAATAGTGGGGTATACCAACAAGTGCTGGGTACAATACACAACCGTGGAGGAGTTAGTAGTTAGACTGTTGGGTTTAGTCCTGACTCTTTCTCTTCTCCTTAAGCTCTTCCTCTCACCGGCTATTCTTCTTCTGTCCCCACTTCCCCCTCGCCCCTAGTGGGTCCTTACCTGAGAGTCTGAACTAACTAACTAGGAGGTGAACGGGCTGCAAAGTGGGACCGGACATCTCTCCGTGGGTCTTGAGAGAGGGAGCAGAGGAGCTGTGTGTGCCACTAACTATAATCTTCACCAAATCTATCGAAACAAAGCGACTACCAGAGGTGTGGAAGACAGCAAATAGAGTCTCAAATTTTAAGAAAGGAGACAGACAGGTTTCATTAAACTACAGACCAGTGTTACTGACATGTATAGTATGTAAAGTCATGGGAAAGATTGTCAGAAGAGTGATGGAGCACCTTGAAAGGAGCGAGCTTATACATGACAACCAGCACGGTTTCAGGGAAGGGAAATCCTGTGACACAAACCTACTAGAGTTTTACGACAAGGTGTAGTAAGACAAGAAAGAGGAGGGATGGGTAGATTGCATTTTCTTGGACTGCAAGAAGGCTTTCGACACAGTTCCACAAAAGAGACTAGTGCAAAAGCTAGAGGATCAGGCAGGTATAATAGGAAAGGCAATGCACTCGATCAGAAAATACTTGACAGGTAGGCAACAATGAGTCATGGTACTTGATGAGATGTTAGAGTGGGCGTCTGTGACGAGCTGGGTTCTACAGGGGTCAGTTCTAGGACCGTTGCTGTTTCTTGTATATGTGAATGACATGATGGATGAGATACACTCAGAAGTGTCATTGTTTGCAGATTATGTGAAGCTAATGAGGATCAGGCAGGACTACAATGGGATCTGGACAGGCTGCAAGCCAGGTTCAACAACTGGTTCCTGGAGTTTAATCATACCAAGTGGAAAGTTATGACGTTTACGGAAGATCTAAGAATACAGCAGAGAGAGTACAGGCTAGTGAGTCAAAGACTGCAAACCTCATTCAAGGATAAGAATCTTGAGGTGAGTATAAAACCGAGCACATTTCCTGAAGCGCACATACACCAAATAACTGCTGCAGCATATGGGAGCTTGGCAAACCTGAGAACAGCGTTCCGATACCTCTGTAAGGAATCGTTCAAGGCTCTGTATACAGTGTACGACAGCCCCATATTGGAGTATGCAGCTCCAATTTGGCACCCGCACTTGATCAAGCATGTCAAGATATTAGAGATCTGCGACTAGCAGATCTAAGAGACATGTCATCAGAAGAGAAGTTAAGGGAAATTGACCTGACGACACTAGAGGACAGGACGGATATGGGAGACATGATAACGACATAAAATACTGAGAGGAATTGACAGTATGGATAGGGACAGTATTTTTTTGAGATGGGATACAGCAGCAAGGGGTCACAATTGGAAGTTGAAGACTCAGATGAGTCACAGGGTTGTTATTAAGTATTCTTCAGCCATAGAGTTGTCAAGAAGTGGAATAGTCTGGAACTTGATGTAGTGGAGGCAAGATCAATACATAGTTTTAAGAAGAGGTATGATGAAGCTCATGGAGCAGAGAGTGGACTTAGTAGCGACCAGTGAAGAGGCGGGGCCAGGAGCTATGACTCGACCCCTGCAACAACACACACACATACACACACACACAAACACACACACACACAAACACACACAAACACACACGCCCCGATGGCATGGTGGCTAAAGCTCTCGCTTCACGCATGGAGGGCCCGGGTTCAATTCCCGGCGGGGCCGAAACATTTCGAAGTGTTTCCTTACACACACACACACACACACATTTACAACAGGCCTAGTGTCTAATCGACATGTGCCTAGGACAAAATGGTAACTAACGCAGACACACACACACACACACACACACACACACACACACATTCACACACACACACACACATTCACACACAAACACACACACACAGAACTGCAGGAGGCCAAGAGAAGAATACGACGAGAACAATGGTAGACACACTAGCCGAGGTGGCCAGAAGAGCCCACATGGGGAGAGCAAAGTTACTAGTTATGGGTGATTTCAATCACAAGGAGATTGATTGGGAAAACCTGGAGCCCCACGGGGGTCCTGAATCATGGAGAGCCAAGATGATGGATGTGGTACTGGAAAACCTCATGCATCAACATGTTAGAGACACTATCAGAGAGAGAGGTGGGGATGATCCAGCAAGACTGAACCTAGTATTCACCTTGAGTAGTTCGGACATCGAGGATATTACGTATGAAAGGCCCCTTGGAGCTAGTGATCATTTGGTTCTGTGTTTTGATTATATAGTTGAGCTACAAGTGGAGAGGGGAGCAGGAATAGGAAGAGAGAAACGAAACTACAAAAGGGGGGACTACACAGGCATGAGGAACTTCCTACAAGACGTTCAGCGGAGGAGAGAATTGGCAGGAAAACCAGTAAAAGAAATGATGGAATATGTGACAACCAAATGCAAAGAGGCAGAGGAGAGGTTTGTCCCCAAGGGAAACAGAAGTAATGGGAAGACCAGAACGAGTCCTTGGTTCACCCAGAGATGTAGGGAGGAAAAAACTAAGTGTAATAGAGAATGGAAAAAGTACAGAAGACAAAGGACCCAGGAAAATAAAGAGATTAGCCGAAGAGCCAGAAACGAATATGCACAGATAAGAAGGGAGGCTCAGCAACAATATGAAAATGATATAGCATCAAAAGTCAAGTCTGACCCGAAGCTGTTGTATAGCCACATCAGGAGGAAAACAACAGTCAAGGACCAGGTAATCAGGCTGAGGAAGGAAGGTGGGGAGTTCACAAGAAACGACCAAGAGGTATGTGAGGAGCTCAACATGAGATTTAAAGAAGTATTTACAGAGGAGACAGGAAGGACTCCATGAATTCAGAATAGGGAGGTATACCAACAAGTGCTGGATGAAATACACACAACTGAGGAGGAGGTGAAGAAGCTGCTATGTGAACTCGATACCTCAAAAGCGGTGGGACCTGACAACATTTATCCGTGGGTCCTTAGAGAGGGAGCAGAGATGTTGTGTGTGCCACTAACAAAATCTTCAACACATCCATTGAAACTGGGCAACTACCTGAGGCGTGGAAGATGGCAAATGTAGTCCCAATTTTTAAGAAAGGAGACAGACACGAGGCATTAAACTACAGACCTGTGTCACTGACGTGTATAGTATACAGAGTCATGGAGAAGATCATCAGAAGGAGAGTGGTGGAGCACCTAGAAAGACACAAGCTTATAAACGACAACCAGCACGGTTTCAGGGAAGGAAAGTCCTGTGTCACAAACCTACTGGAGTTTTATGACAAGGTAACAGAAGTAAGACACGAGAGAGAGGGGTGGATAGACTGCTTTTTCTTGGACTGCTAGAAGGCGTTCGACACAGTTCCTCACAAGAGGTTAATGCAAAAGCTAGAGGATCAGGCACACGTAACAGGAAAGGCACTGCAATGGATCAGAGAATACCTGACAGGGAGGCAACAACGAGTCATGGTACGTGACGAGGTGTCAGAGTGGGCACCTGTGACGAGTGGGGTTCCACAAGGGTCAGTCCTAGGACTTGTTTTGTTTTTGGTATATGTGAATGACATAACGGAAGAGATAGACTCAGAAGTGTCCCTGTTTGCAGATGATGTGAAGTTAATGAGAAGAATTAAATCAGTCGAGGATCAGGCAGGACTACAAAGAGACCTGGACAGGCTACAAGCCTGGTCCAGTAACTGGCTCCTTAAATTTAACCCTGCCAAATGTAAAGTCATGAAGATCGGGGAAGGGCAAAGAATACCGCAGACAGAGTATAGTCTAGGTGGCCAAAGACTGCAAACCTCACTCAAGGAAAAAGTTCTTGGGATGAGTATAATACCGAGCACATCTCCTGAGGCACACATCAATCAGATAACTGTTGCAGCATACGGGCGGCTGGCAAACCTAAGAATAGCGTTCCAATACCTCACTAAGGAATCGTTCAAGACTCTGTACACCATATACGTCAGGCCCATACTGGAGTATGCAGCACCAGTGTGGAACCCACACCTGGTCAAGCACGTCAAGAAATTAGAGAAAGTGCAAAGGTTTGCAACAAGACTAGTCCCAGAGCTAAGGGGATTGTCCTACGAAGAAAGGTTAACGGAAATCGGCCTGATGACACTAGAGGACAGGAGGGTTAGGGGAGACATGATAACGACATATAAAATACTGCGAGGAATAGATAAGGTGGACATAGACAAGATGTTCCAGAGAGGGGACACAGAAACAAGGGGTCACAATTGGAAGGTGAAGACTTCTATGAGTCAAAGGGATGTTAGGAAGTATTTCTTCAGTCATAGAGTTGTCAGGAAGTGGAATAGCCTAGAAAGCGACGTAGTGGAGGCAGGAACCATACATAGATTTTAGACGAGGTTTGATAAAGCTCATGGAGCAAGGAGAGAGAGGACCTAGTAGCAATCAGTGAAGAGGCGGGGCCAGGAGCTATGACTCGACCACTGCAACCACAAATAGGTGAGTACACATAGTCTAGTGGCTAAAGCTCTCGCTTCACGCACGGAGGGCCTGGGTTCAATTCCCGGCGGGGCGGAAACATTTTGAAGTGTTTCCTTACACACACACACACATACAACAGGCCTAGTGTCTAATCGACATGTGTCTAGGACAAAATGGTAACTAACTAACATAGTGGTCAGGAAGTGGAATAGTTTGGGAAACGATGTAGTGGAGGCAGGATCCATTCATAGCTTTAATAAGAGGTATGATAAAGCTCATGGCGCTGGGAGAGTTTACCCAGTAGCGGCCAGTGAAGAAGCGGGGACAGGAGCTATGACTCGACCCCTGCAACCACAACTAGGTGTGTACAACTAGGTGAATACACACAGTCCAGCACCTGGCCCGGCAACTGTCTTCTCGAATTTAACCCCGCCAAATGCAAAGTCATGAAGAACGGAGACAGGCAAAGAAGACCGCAGACAGAGTATAGGCTAGGTGGCCAAAGACTGCAAACCTCGCTCAAGGAGAAAAATATTGGGATGAGTATGACACCGAGAACGTTTCCGGATGCACACATCAACCAGATAACTGCTGCAGCATATGGGCGCCTGACAAACCTGAGAATAGCATTCCGATACCTTAGTAAGGAATCGTTCAAGACACTGTACACCGTGTAAGTCAGGCCATACTAGAATATACAGCACCAGTTTGGAACCCACAGCTGGTCAAGCACGTAAAGAAATTAGAGAAAGTGCAAAACTTTGCAACAAGACTAGTCCCAGAGCTACGGGAAATGTCCTACGAAGAAAGGTTAAGGGAAATCAGCCTGACAACACTGGAGGACAGGATGGTTAGGGGAGACATGATAACGACATACAAAATACTGCGGGGAATAGACAAGGTGGATAGAGACAGAATGTTCCAGAGAGGGGATACAGAAACATGGGATTTCAATTAGAAGTTGAAGACTCAGATGAGTCAGGGGGAAGTTAGGAAGTATTTCTTCAACCAATGATTAGTCAGGAAGTAGAAGAGTCTAGCAACTGATGTAGTGGAGGCAGAAACCATATATAGCTTTAAGACGAGGTATGATAAAGCTCATGGAGCAGGGAGAGAGAGGACCCAGTAGCGATCAGTGAAGAGGCTGGGCCAGGAGCTGAGTCTCGACCCCTGCAACCACAATTAGGTGAGTGAGTACAATTAGGTGAGTACACGTGGAAGATGGAGGCATAGAAGATGTGGGAGTAGCGAGGTGAAGCTGCAGAAGCCAAGATACAGGCCCTAGATGATGGCGTAAACATGCTGAAGCAAGACACAGGGCCAGCGACCAGAGGGGACTTATATTTGGGCCCTATCAGGCCACCAGGCAAGCTCGAGGAATGAAACAGGCGTGATGTTGGGCACAGGAACAGTAGTAAGTGTGGGCAGAGAAGTAGGTAGAGAAGGTGACAGGCCCCAAACAAATGTGAGACCAGGCCACCAGGAGATACGGGAAATAATAAGGGAGGAAGTGGATATGTACAAATGGGAACCAGATACACAGATAAATGCAATGGGGGAGGATAGGAAGAGGTCAGTTTTTATTCATAGGCTTCAGGAGAGTGAAAGGAGGACATCTGATGAAAGAGGGCAGAAAGAAACACAAGAGATTTAAAATATCAAACAGGAGAGGACATGAAAGAGCTAATAAATTTTCAGAGAACAGGGGGGTACTCGAAGAGGAGAAATCGTCCAGTTAAACTGATTTTCAAGTCAGAAACGGTGAGGAACAGGATCATGCAGGTGAAACCATGACTAAAGGAATCAATGAAAAATTGGACGGTGTACCTAGACCTTGCCGAAATGAGAGCAGAGCGACATCAGCTGAGAGAGAGGACACAGAGAAGAAAGGGGCGAGAAAGAGAGACAAGGCAAGAGTTAGTTGAGGACAACCAGAGCAGAGTGGAGCAACAAGCGCAAACACCCACAGAACCACCTCAGAACCTTGCAGCCAAACACACTATCCCAATACAAACTACACTCCACACTCACAGCCCCAAACCCACACGGCATTGTAGAATCCCATAACACCATATCAGGTCCCCTACTCCCCCAGCCCCCAGAAACACCCCGGAATACAGTGTTGGAGAGGAAAATGAAGGTATGGTACACCAACTTTGATGCAATAACGAATAAGTGGGAGCAGTTGCATGAAAGAATCACAGAGGCATCACCAGACATCATAGCTGTCATAAAAACCAAGCTCACAGGAAGGATAACAGACGCCATATTTCCAACTGGATATCAGGAAAGACAGGGAACAGAAAGGGTGGAGGAGTGGCACTACTTATAAAAACCAATGGGAGTTTGAGGAGCTGGAGAAAGGAGACAGAGAAGCAAGGCACTACATAAGGCGAACACTTCAGACTGGAGATCCCAAGGTGGTGATTGCAGTGATGTATAACCCACCACAGAATAGCAGGAGTCCAAAGCAAGAATATGATGAGAGTAACAGAGAGATGGTTGACACACTGGCTGAAGTGGCTAGAAGAGCCCATGTGAGCAGGGCAAACCTGCTGATTGTGGGTGACATCAATCACAAAGAAATTGACTGGGAAAACCTGGAGCCACATGGGGGCTCAGCAACGTGGAGGGCTAAGATAATGGAGGCGGCACTGGAAAACCTCATGCATCAACACGTTAGGGACACTACCAGACAGAGAGGAGAGGACGAACGAGCAAGACTGGACGTAGTGTTCACTCTGAGTATTGCAGATATTGAGGACATCATATATGAAAGGCCCCTCGTGGCTAATGATCACGTGGCTCTGAGCTTCAAATACATAGTAGAGTTACAAGTGGAGAGAGAAGCACGATGAATGAAGCCAAACTACAAGAGAGGTGACTACACAGGCATGAGGAATTTTCTGCACGAGGTTCAGTGGGACAGAGAACTTGCAGGGAGATGAGTAAATGAGATGATGGAATATGTGATAACAATACCTAGAGTATGACTGGAGAGGGTTCCGGGGGTCAACGCCCCCGCGGCCCGGACTGTGACCAGGCCTCATGGTGGATCAGGGCCCGGCTGGTCAGGTACTGATTTTAGGGGCTTATCCAGTGCCTGCTTGAAGACAGCCAGGGGTCTATTGGTAATTCCCCTTATGTATGCTGGGAGGCGGTTAAACAGTCTTGAGACCCTGACACTTATTGGTAGTCTCTTATCGTGCTAGTGGCACCCCTGCTTTTCATTGGGGGGATGTTGCATCGTCTGCCGGGTCTTTTGTTTTAATAGAGAGTGATTTTCGAGTGCAAGTTTGGTACTAATCCCGCCTGTGTTCTAGGGAGTACAGGTTCAGGAATTTCAAGCATTCCCAGTAATTTAGGTGTTTTATCGCAGTTATGTGTGTCATGAAGGTTCTCTGTACATTTTCTAGGTCAGCAATTTCACCTGCCTTGACAGGTAGTGTTAGTGTGCAGCAAAATTAAAGCCTAGATAAAACAAGCAACCTGAAGGGTGTCATCATGGGCTTGGCATCCCTAGTTTTGAAGGTTCTCATTATCCATCCTGTCATTTTCTAGCAGATGTGATTGATACAATGGTATGGTCTTTGAAGGTGAGATCTTCCGACATGATCTCTCCCAGGTCTTTTACATTAGTTTGTCGCTCTATTGTGTGGTTGGAATTTGTTTTATACTCCAATGTAGTTTTAATTTCCACACGTTTTCCATATCGGAGTAATTGAATTTCAAATTGTTTTCTGCGGCCCATTTAAAGATTTGCTTGATGTCCGCCTGGAGTCTTGTGGTGTCTTCAGTGGAGGACACTGCCATGCAAATTCGGGTGTCATATGCCAAAGAAGACACGGCGCTGTGGCTAATATCCCTGTCTATGTCAGATATGAGGATGAGTAACAAGATGGGAGTGAGTACTGTGCCTTGTCGAACAGACCTTTTCACTGTAGCCGCTTCTGACTTTACTCTGTTTACTGCTACTCTTTGTGTTCTATTTGTACACAGACAACTAGTATACCTTAGCAAGGGTCATACATTGTACACAGACGACTGGTATACCTTGGCAAGGGTCATACATTGTACATAGACAATTGGTATACCTTGGCAAGAGCCATGTATTGTACACAGACAACTGGTATACCTTAGAAAGGGTCATACATTGGACACAGACAACTGGTATACCTTAGAAAGGGTCATACATTGTACACAGACAACTGGTATACCTTGGCAAGGGTCATAGATTGTACAAAGACAGCTGCTATACCTTGGCAAGGGTCATGCATTGTACACAGACAACTGGTATACCTTGGCAAGGGTCATTCAATGTACACATACAACTGGTATACCTTGGCAAGGGTCATACATTGTACACAGACAACTGGTATACCTTGACAAGGGTCATACATTGTACACAGACAACTGGTATACCTTGACAAGGGTCATACATTGTGCACAGATAACTGATATACCTTGGCAAGGGTCATACATTGTACACAGACAACTGGTATACATTGGCAAGGGTCATATATTGTACACAGACAAATGATATACCATGGCAAGGGTCATACATTGTTCACAGACAACTGGTGTACCTTGGCAAGGGTCATACATAGTTCACAGACAACTGGTATACCTTGGCAAGGGTCACACATTGTTCACAGACAACTGGTATATCTTGGCAAGGGTCATACATTGTTCAGAGACAAATGGTATACCTTGGCAAGGGTCATACATTGTTTACATATGATATTCCTTGGCAAGGGTCATACATTGTACACAGACAACTGATATACCTTGACAAGGGTCATACATTGTACACAGACAACTGGTATACATTGGCAAGGGTCATATAGTGTACACAGACAAATGATATACCATGACAAGGGTCATACATTGTTCACAGACAACTGGTATACCTTGGCAAGGGTCATACATTGCTCACAAACAACTGGTGTACCTTGGCAAGGGTCATACACAGTTCACAGACAACTGGTATACCTTGACAAGGGTCATACATTGTTCACAGACAACTGGTATACCATGACAAGGGTCATACATTGTTCACAGACAAATGGTATTCCTTGGCAAGGGTCATACATTGTTCACAGACAAATGCTATTCATTGGCAAGGGTCACACATTGTTCACAGACAACTGGTATACCTTGGCAAAGGTCATACATTGTACACAGACAAATGGTATACCTTGGCAAGGGTCATACATTGTTCACAGACAACTGGTATATCTTGGCAATGGTCATACATTGTACACAGACAAATGGTATACCTTGGCAAGGATCATACATTGTTCACAGACAACTGGTATATCATGGCAAGGGTCATACATTGTTCACAGACAACTGGTATATCATGGCAAGGGTCATACATTGTTCACAGACAACTGGTATACCTTGGCAAGGGTCATACATTGTTCACAGACAACTGGTATACAAGTCCTATGCTCGCTAATTTCCTACGTGTGAACAATACTTATGTATGTGGAACAATGAGAAGAAATAGAAAACATTTGCCAAGGTTTACTGGCGGAAGTGCAGTGCAAGCGCCACATGCCAGTGACATCATGGCATCGACGTGTCATGACAAACGGGACGTGATGTTGCTGTCAACCATACACAGAAACGAGATGATACAAACAGAGTGAACAGGAAGACCAATGAACGTATCTTAAAGCCAGCTGTTGTTGTTGACTATACGAACAATATGTCCACCTTGTAGACATTGCAATGCTCAGTGCCTTCAACATGTACGAAATAAAGACTGGAAAGTGACAATATATATATATATATATATATATATATATATATATATATATATATATATATATATATATATATATATATATATATATATATATATATATATATGTCGTGCCGATTAGGTAAAACTGGTCAATTAGCAAGAACTCATCTAAAATTAAGTCCTTTCTAAAAATTTCTCTTATACGTTTAAAGATATATTTTTTCATTTATGTTGATATAAAAATTTATAATTTTGTACCAACAGAAACATTGAAAACCTACCTAACCTTATTATAACAAGCGCAATTTAATTTAGCCTAACCCAACTAAATATATTTTAGATACGTTAACATTAATTTAATGATAAACAAACACAATGAAATATATTTTTTTCTTTAGGTTCAGAACGATTTTGCGAAATTATTGCATAAACAAATTTTCGCTTGTCTTATATGGCAAGAAGAGCGTTGCTATTTAAGCCAAAATCGCAAGTTTTACCTAATCGGCACGACATATATATATATATATATATATATATATATATATATATATATATATATATATATATATGCAAGAAAACCACTATGAAAAAAAAGAGAATTCCAAGCGCTTTCGTGAGTAGTCACGAAAGCGTTTGAATCCTCTATTTTCATAGTGGTGTCTTCATATTTTGATATCACCTGATTACTGTGATCTTTGCATATATATATATATATATATATATATATATATATATATATATATATATATATATATATATATATATATATATATATATATATATATATATATTGTGTGTATATATATATATATATATTAGGAATTCACAAGAGCAGGCAATATATTCACAAACACTGATCTCTGGCTGAAGGAGACTTGATGCATGCAGGAGATGAGATGAAAAGCTGTAAGCCACCTGCCTGAAAGCTGGCTGCCTTAGATCAACGTCTAGCGAGAGCTGGACGCCGAGGTATTGGTCCAGTGTGGTACGGTCGGTAAAGCACTGCGTACCTTGTCACAAGGTTAGTAGGTTCGAGTCTCCTTCGGCCACAGATCAGTGTTTGTGAATATTTCGCATGTTCTTGCGAATTCCTAGCATTGTAAAAATCTCTAGTTGGTCGATGCATGCAGGGGATGAGATGAAAAGCTGTATACCACCTGCCTGAAAGCTGGCTGCCATGGATCAACGTCTAGCGTGAGATGGACGCCAAGGTATTGGTCAGTGTGGTACGATCGGTAAGGCACTGCGTACCTTGTCACAATGTTTGTAGGTTCGAGTCTCCTTCGGCCAGAGATCAGTGTTTTTGATATATGTACGTACATATATATATATATATATATATATATATATATATATATATATATATATATATATATATATATATATATATATATATATATATATATATATATTTGTGAAATATACTACTTATACTTATCTATATCAGGTGTCCCGTGACCTTGTGGCTAAAGCTTTATCTTTACACGGTGGGGTCCAGGTTCGATTCCCGGCTAGGGTAGAAACATTGGGTGTGTTTCTTTACACCTGTTGTCTATGTTCACCCATCAGTAAAAGGGGTTCCTGGGTGTTATTGGGCTGGAGTGGTCTCATCCTGGGACAAATCTGACCTAATTTGCGGGAAATGCTCTGCATAACAAGCGGCTTTCTATATAGTAGTGTGTCATTGATGTCAGCTATGGTCTGTATACCTTGTACATGTACTTGTAGTAAATAAACATATTATATTAAAATTATATAATATATTTAAGTGTAAGTCATCTTTATATTAAGTTAATAATATATTTCGGTTAACATCGTCACTGAAGACCAATTGTTTTTAAAACAATGAATGATACGGATAATTATTGTCCAATGTTTTAAGAAGAAAGTTTAAATACAAAAAAAAAAACAGCAGAATTAACACTACTCAGAATATGTATTTTCTTTACAGTTTTACATTTGTACAAAAACTTGTAGTGTATTTTTGTATTGAATGTATCAATATTAAACTGCATTTGGAGTGATGTTCCACTATTTTACAAAATAAAAAATGTATAATATCCTTCTAGATATTGGAAATTGAAATTTATATATTTATTCAACAGGAAATTCGTATTATTTTCTCCTGAGATTATGTATGATACAAGTGTCGTGGGGGTGTGGGTATAGGTGTGGGTATAGGTGTGGGCATGGGTGTGGAGGTGAGTGTGGGCATGGGTGTGGAAGTGAGTTTGGGCATGGGTGCGGAAGTGAGTGTGGGTCATGGGTGTGGAAGTGAGTGTGGGCATGGGTGTGGAAGTGAGTGTGGGTCATGGGTGTGGAAGTGAGTGTGGGCATGGGTGCGGAGGTGAGTGTGAACATGGGTGTGGAAGTGAGTTTGGGAATGGGTGCGGAGGTGAGTGTGGGCATGGGTGCGGAAGTGAGTTTGGGCATGAGTGTGGACATGAGTGTGGAAGTGAGTTTGGGCATGGGTGTGGAGGTGTGTGTGGGCATGGGTGTAGAAGTGAGTTTGATCATGAGTGTGGAGGTGAGTTTGGGCATGGGTGCGGAGGTGGGTGTGGAAGTGAGTTTGGGCATGGGTACGGAGGTGTGTGTGGGCATGGGTGTAGAAGTGAGTTTGATCATGAGTGTGGAGGTGAGTTTGGGCATAGGTGCGGAGGTGGGTGTGGAAGTGAGTTTGGACATGGGTGCGGAGGTGGGGGTGGGCATGAGTGCGAAAGTGAGTTTGGGCATGAGTGTGGACCTGAGTGTGGGCATGGGTGTGGAAGTGTTTTCATGGGTGTGGAAGTGAGTGTGGGCATGTGTGTCGAGGTGAGTGTGGGCATGGATGTGGAGGTGAGTGTGGGCATGGGTGTGCAAGTGATTCTGGGAATGGGTGTGGAGGTGAGTGTGGACATGAGTGTGAAAGTGAGTTTAGGCATGGGTGTAGAGTTGATTGTGGGCATGGGTGTGGAGGTGAGTGTGGGCATTAGATTTGGAATTGAGTGTGGGCATGGGTGTGGAGGTGAGTGTGGACATTGGTGTGGAAGTGAGTTTGGGCATGTTTGTTGAAGTGAGTGTAAGCATGGGTGTGGAAGTGAGTGTGGTCATGGGTGTGGAAGTGTGGTCAAGGGTGTGGAAGTGAGTGTTTGCATAGGTGTCGAGGTGAGTGTGGGCATGGGTGTGGAGGTGAGTGTGGGTATGGGTATGCAAGTGTCGCCATGGGTGTGGAAATGAGTGTGGGCATTGGTGTGGAAGTAAGTGTGGTCATGGGTGTGGAAGTGAGTGTAGGCATGGGTGTGGAGGTGAGTGTAAGCATGGGTGTGGAGGTGAGTGTGGGCATGGGTTTGGAGGTGAGTGTGGGCATGGGTGTGGAGTTGAGTGTAGGGATGGGTGTGCAAGTTTTGGCATGGGTGTGGAAGTGAGTGTGGGCATTGGTGTGGAAGTGTGAGCATGGGTGCGGAAGTGAGTTTGAAAATGGGTGCGGAGGTGAGTGTGGGCATTGGTATGGAGGTGAGTGTGGGCATGGATGTGGAAGTGAGTTTGGGCATGGGTGCGGAGGTGAGTGTGGACATGGGTGTGGAAGTGAGTTTGGTCATGGGTGTGGAAGTGAGTGTAGGCATGGGTGTGGAAGTGAGTGTAGGCATGGGTGTGGAAGTGAGTGGGACCATGGGTGTCAAGATGAGTGTGGACATGGGTGTGGAGGTGAATGTGGGCCTGGGTTTGGAGGTGAGTGTGGGCATGGGTGTTGAGTTGAGTGTGGGCATGGGTGTGCATGTGTTGGCATTGGTATGGAAGTGAGTGTGGGCATGGGTGTGGAAGTGAGTGTGGGCATGAGTGTGGAAGTGATTTTGGGGATGGGTGTGGAAGTGAGTGTTTTTCATGGGTGTGGAAGTGAGTGTGGGCATGGGAGTGGAAGTGAGTGTTGGTCATATGTGTGGAAGTGAGTGTGGGCATTGTTGTGTGGAAGTGAGTGTGGGTCATGGGTGTATAAGTGAGTGTTGGCATGGGTGTGGAAATGAGTGTGGGTAATGGGTGTGGAAGTGAGTATGGGCATATGTGTGGAAGTGAGTGTGGGCATTGGTGTGGAAGTGTGAGCATGGGTGCGGAAGTGAGTTTGAAAATGGGTGCGGAGGTGAGTGTGGGCATTGGTATGGAGGTGAGTGTGGGCATGGATGTGGAAGTGAGATTGGGCATGGGTGCGGAGGTGAGTGTGGACATGGGTGTGGAAGTGAGTTTGGTCATGGGTGTGGAAGTGAGTGTAGGCATGCGTGTGGAAGTGAGTGTGGCCATGGGTGTCAAGATGAGTGTGGACATGGGTGTGGAGGTGAATGTGGGCATGGGTTTGGAGGTGAGTGTGGGCATGGGTGTGGAGTTGAGTGTGGGCATGGGTGTGCAAGTGTTGGCATTGGTATGGAAGTGAGTGTGGGCATGGGTGTGGAAGTGAGTGTGGGCATGAGTGTGGAAGTGAGTTTAGGGATGGGTGTGGAAGTGAGTGTTTTTCATGGGTGTGGAAGTGAGTGTGGGCATGGGAGTTGAAGTGAGTGTTGGTCATATGTGTGGAAGTGAGTGTGGGCATTGTTGTGTGGAAGTGAGTGTGGGTCATGGGTGTGGAAGTGAGTGTGGGTCATGGGTGTGGAAGTGAGTCTTGGCATGGGTGTGGAAGTGAGTGTGGGTCATGGGTGTGGAAGTGAGTGTGGGCATGGGTGTGGAAGTGAGTGCGGTCATAGGTGTGGAAGTGAGTGTGGGCATGGGAGTGGAAGTGAGTGTTGGTCATATGTGTGGAAGTGAGTGTGGGCATTGTTGTGTGGAAGTGAGTGTGGGTAATGGGTGTGGAAGTGAGTATGGGCATGGGTGTGGAAGTGAGTGTGGGTCATGAGTGTGGAAGTGAGTGTGGGCATGGGTGTGGAAGTGAGTATGGGCATAGGTGTGGAAGTGAGTGTGGGTCATGGGTGTGGAAGTGAGTGTGGGCATGGGTGTGGAAGTGAGTGTGGGCATGGGTGTGGAAGTGAGTGTGGACATGGGTTTTGAAATGAGTGTGGGTGTGGGTGGGGAAATGAGTGTGGTCATGGGTGAAGAAGAGAGTGTGGTCATGGGTGTGGAAGTGAGTGTGGTCATGGGTGTAGAAGTTATTGTGGTCATGGGTGTGGAAAAGAGTTTGGGCATAGGCGTGGAAGTGAGCGTGGGCATGGCTGTGGAAGTGAGTGTGGGCATGTGTGTGGAAGTGTGGACATGGGTTTTGAAATGAGTGTGGGTATGGGTGGGGAAATGAGTGTGGTCATGGGTGAGGAAGAGAGTGTGGGCATGGGTGTGGAAGTGAGTGTGGTCATGGGTGTGGAAGTGAGTGCGGTCATGGGTGTGGAAGTGAGTGTGGTCATGGGTGTGGAAGTGAGTGTAGTCATGGGTGTGGAAGTAAGTGTGGTCATGGGTGTGGAAGTGAGTGTGGGCATGGGTGTGAAAGTGAGTGTGGTCATGGGTGTGAAAGTGAGTGTGGGCATGGGTGAGGAAGAGAGTGTGGTCATGGGTATGGAAGTGAGTGTGGTCAAGGAGTATATCATAAACTCGCATAATTTACCTTCTGGGATAAATCCGGATGTGAAGCATGCGACTCCACCGAGTAAAAACACGAATGAGAGCGAGGCTTTCCTTCCCAGTCTGTGGAATAACAGTCAGTAACAACCTACACGACTCTTACATACTGTGTGGTTTAACAGTCAGTAAAAACCTCCATGACTCTCACACACTGTGTAGTATAACAATCAGTAAAAACCTACATGACTCTCACACACTGTGTGGTATAACACTAACAACCAAAACGACTCTCACACTGTGGTATAACAGTAACCACCTACACGACTCTTACACACTGTGTGGTATAACAGTAACAACCTTCACGACTCTCACACACTGTGTGGTATAACATAACAAACCTACACTGACTCCTCACCACACTGTGTGGTATAACAGTAACAACCAGACTCTCACACTGTGGTATAACATAAACCACACGACTCTACACACTGTGTGTATAACAGTAACAACCTACACGACTCTCACACACTGTGTGGTATAACAGTAACAACCTACAGACTCTCACACACTGTGTGGTATAACTTTAACAACCTACACGACTCTCACACACTGTGTGATATAACAGTAACAACCTACACGACTCTCACACACTGTGTGGTATAACAGTAACAACCTACACGACTCTCACACACTGTGTGGTATAACAGTAACAACTACGACTCTCACACTGTGTGATACAGTAACAACCTACACTCTCACACACTGTGTGGTATAACAGTAACAACCTACACGACTCTCACACACTGTGTGGTATAACAGTAACAACCTACACGACTCTCACACACTGTGTGGTATAACAGTAACAACCTACACGACTCTCACACACTGTGTGGTATAACAGTAACAACCTACACGACTCTCACACACTGTGTGTATAACAGTAACAACCTACGACTCTCACACACTGTGTGTATAACAGTAACAACCTACACGACTCTCACACACTGTGTGGTATAACAGTTAGTAATAACTTACACGACTCTTCCAGATTCACTTAAATCATGGTCATAAACATAATGACAATAAATGATCTTCCTGTGTTTCATTCGATACTCTTACTTGTTCAGTTTCTTCAGACTGCAAACATTTTAAGACATGTTTATAATAATAATAATAATAATAATAAATAATAATAATAATAATAATAATAAGAAGAAGAAGAAGAAGAAGAAGAAGAAGAAGAAGAAGAAAAAGACGAAATAGATCCATATCCTTATCAATAATAATAATAATAATAATAATAATAATAATAATAATAATTATTATTATTATTATTATTATTATTATTATTATTATTATTTTTTATTATTATTATTATTATTATTATTATTATTATTATTATTATTATTATTATATTATTATTATTATTAGTATTATTATTATTATCATAATTTTTTATTTTCATTATTACTATATTATATAAGTTTCGTTTTTATTTTTGCCAGAGAAAAGTACTGAATTCTGAGAGATCTCATTCATCAGTGGATAATTGAAGCACTCAGTTGTATGACACTCATATAGGTTTGATAATGAATGAAATATAAAACAAGAGCTTCTCAAGAGCTGGACTAATTTATTTTAAATTTAAGTTCATTTCCTGTGAGCCTCATATATAATTACTAAATGTGGGTTTAACTTTTAAAACACAGGTAAAGATAATTTGACCTTTAAAATTATCAGTTATCGTGAATATAAATGATATGTTTGCTATGATCTTGCTAAACTGTAAATGTTAAGTTTATTTTTTAATTATGAAATATATAAATTAAGAATATGAATATAATTTTAAAAAAATGTATATGAGCTTTCTAGAGCTATAAGTACCCTCATAATATTTTTAGTATTAATATTTTATAGTTTTGAGAATTTCTAAATACTTTTCTCGTCTGGTTAGTCACATGTCATTGTTTTCTCCCTCACCAGTCAATGAAGATCTCACCTGTCAAGAACAAGAAAGGTGAAGATGCACGATGGAATATCGACCAGCATCGTGGCGATGAAATTTACAAAGATATTGCCACCCAAACTGCTAGAGTTGGTGGATAGTCCATAGTACACCAGAGAGCAGACACACCTGTCAAACAGATCATTATTGTTATGTTCACACATAAATTAGGTTATGGAAGGGGCGAAGTGGTAAACAGGTTTACTCTCTAGGACAGTCACAGCTACATATGATAAAACACATGTGCGACATTAAGATATCTTTATTGCGAAACGATGCGCAGTTACTTAACAACCTATTGGTGTTGAATTTCATTACCATATTCACACATTTGACTGGCATTTAAAATCACACGCAATTATCCCATTCTATATATATATATATATATATATATATATATATATATATATATATATATATATATATATATATATATATATATATATATATATATATATATATATGTCGTGCCGATTAGGTAAAACTGGTCAATTAGCAAAAACTCATATAAATTAGGTCCTTTCTAAAATGTTCTCTTATACGTTTAAAGATATATTTTTTCATTTATGTTCATGTAAAAATTTATAATTTTGTACCAAGAGAAACTTTGAAATCCTACCTAACCTTATTACAACAAGCGCAATTTAATTTAGCCTAACCCAACTAAATATATTTTAGATACGTTAACATTATTTAAATAATAAACAAACACAATGAAATATATTTTTTTCGTTATGTTAAGAATGATTTTGGCGAAATTATTGCATACACAAATTTTCACTTGTCTTATATGGCAAGATAAGCGTTGCTATTTAAGCCAAAACCGCATGTTTTACCTAATCGGCACGACATATGTATATATATATATATATATATATATATATATATATATATATATATATATATATATATATATATATATATATATATATTTTCATTTTAGCATATGAGAGGTTTTTACAAAGTAGAAGTGATGCAAGGAGGAAAGAGTATATGGAGAGAAAAAGAGAGGTTAAAAGAGTGGTGAAGCAATGTAAAAGAGAGCAGATGAGAGAGTGGGTGAGATGTTATCAGCAAATTTTGTTGAAAATAAGAAAAAGTTTTGGAATGAGATTAATAAGTTGAGGAAGCCTAGAGAACAAATGGATTTGACAGTTAAAAATAGGAGAGGAGAGTTATTAAATGGAGAGTTAGAGGTATCGGGAAGATGGAGAGAATATTTTGAGGATTTGTTAAATGTTGATGAAGACAGGAAACTGTGATTTCGTGTGTAGGGCAAGGAGGAATAACATCTTGTAGGAGTGTGGAAGAGCCAGTTGTGGGTGTAGGGGAAGTTCGTGAGGCAGTGGGTAGAATGAAAGGGGGTAAGGCAGCTGGGATTGATGGGATAAAGATAGAAATGTTAAAAGCAGGTGGGGATATAATTTTGGAGTGGTTGGTGCTATTATTTAATAAATGTATGGAAGAGGGTAAGGTACCTAGGGATTGGCAGAGAGCGTGTATTGTTCCTTTGTATAAAGGCAAAGGGGACAAAAGAGAGTGCAAAAATTATAGGGGAATAAGTCTGTTGAGTGTACCTGGTAAAGTGTATGGTAGAGTTATTATTGAAAGAATTAAGAGTAAAACAGAAAGCAGGATAGCAGATGAACAAGGGGGCTTTAGGAAAGGTAGGGGGTGTGTAGACCAAGTGTTTACAGTGAAACATATAGGTGAACAGTATTTGGATAAGGGTAAAGATGTTTTTGTGGCATTTATGGATTTGGAAAAGGCGTATGATAGGGTAGATAAGGGGGCCATGTGGCAGATGTTGCAGGTGTATGGAATAGGAGGAAGGTTACTGAAAGCAGTGAAGAGTTTTTATGAGGATAGTGAGGCTCAGGTTAGAGTGTGTAGGAGGGAAGGGGACTATTTCCCAGTAAAAGTGGGCCTTAGACAAGGATGTGTTATGTCACCGTGGTTGTTCAATATATTTATAGATGGGGTTGTAAGAGAAGTGAATGCGAGGGTCTTGGCAAGAGGTGTTGGGCTAAAAGATAAAGAAGCAAATACAAAGTGGGAGTTGTCACAGTTGCTTTTGCTGATGACACTGTGCTTTTGGGAGATTCTGAAGAGAAGCTGCAGAGGTTGGTGGATGAATTTGGTAGGGTGTGTAAAAGAAGAAAATTGAAAGTGAATATAGGAAAGAGTAAGGTGATGAGGATAACAAAAAGAATAGGTGACGAAAGATTGGATATCAGATTGGAGGAGAGAGTATGGAGGAGGTGAATGTATTCAGATATTTGGGAGTGGACATGTCGGCGGATGGGTCTATGAAGGATGAGGTGAATCATAGAATTGATGAGGGGAAAAGGGTGAGTGGAGCACTTCGGAGTCTGTGGAGACAAAGAACCTTGTCCATGGAAGTAAAGAGGGAATGTATGAGAGTATAGTTATACCAACGCTCTTATATGGGTGTGAAGCATGGGTGATGAATGTTGCAACGAGGAGAAGGCTGGAGGCAGTGGAGATGTCATGTCTGAGGTCAATGTGTGGTGTGAATATAATGCAGAGAATTCGGAGTTTGGAAATTAGGAGGAGGTGCGGGATTACCAAAACGATTGTCCAGAGAGCTGAGGAGGGTTGTTGAGGTGGTTTGGACATGTAGAGAGAATGGAACGAGACAGAGTGACTTCGAGAGTGTATAAATCTGTAGTGGAGGGAAGGCGGGGTAGGGGTCGGCCTAGGAAAGGTTGGAGGGAGGGGTAAAGGAAGTTTTGTGTGCGAGGGGCTTGGATTTCCAGCAAGCATGTGTGAGCGTATTTGATAGGAGTGAATGGAGGCATATGGTTTTAATACTTGACGTGCTGTTGGAGTGTGAGCAAAGTAACATTTGTGAAGGGATTCAGGAAACCGGCAGGCCGGACTTGAGTTCTGGAGATGGGAAGTACAGTGCCGGCACTCTGAAGGAGGGGTGTAAATGTTGCAGTTTTATAACTGTAGTGTAAAGCACCCTTCTGGCAAGACAGTGATGGAGTGAATGATGATGAAAGTTTTTCTTTTTCGGGCCACCCTGCCTTGGTGGAATCGGCCGATGTGTTAAAAAAAAAAAAAAAAAAATATATATATATATATATATATATATATATATATATATATATATATATATATATATATATATATATATATATATATATATATATATATATATATATATATATATATAGTCGTGCCGATTAGGTAAAACTGGTCAATTAGCAAGAACTCGTCTAAAATTAAGTCCTTTCTAAAATGTTCTCTTATACGTTTAAAGATATATTTCTTTCATTTATGTTAATGTAAGAATTTATTATTTTGTACCAAAAGAAACTTTGAAAACCTACCTAACCTTATTACAACAAGCGCAATTTAATTTAGCCTAACCCAACTAAATATATTTTAGATACTTTAACATTAATTTAATAATAAACAAACACAATGAAATATTTTTTTCGTTATGTTCAGAATAATTTTGGCGAAATTATTGCATACACAAATTTTCACTTGTCTTATATGGCAAAGTGAGTGTTGCTATTTAAGCCAAAATTGCAAGTTTTACCTAATCGGCACGACATATATATATATATATATATATATATATATATATATATATATATATATATATATATATATATATATATATATATAAATATATATTATATATATATATTATATATAATTATATATATATATATATATTATAT
The DNA here is from genome assembly GCA_009830355.1 of Cherax destructor. Taxonomy (NCBI): domain Eukaryota; kingdom Metazoa; phylum Arthropoda; class Malacostraca; order Decapoda; family Parastacidae; genus Cherax; species Cherax destructor. The sequence goes on along the minus strand of WNWK01009371.1, from coordinate 41,053 downwards.
TTTATATATATATATATAGTATATATATATATATATATATATATATATATATATATATATATATATATATATATATATATATATATATATATATATATATATATATATATATATATATATATATATTATAACCTGCCGGCGTGGAGGGAGGGAGCCAGTTTGTGGTGCTCCATATATTTTGTGTGTAAACGAGGAACCAACATGTGTGAGAAGGGCCAGTTTAAGCAGACGTCATCGTGAGTATCCACGGGAGATTACAGAGTCGTGACAATCTTCTGCATCAGGCTGTTGCTTCTATATCAGTGAAAGTGCAGTGTGCATGTTGGGAGTTGAGTAGTTTGTGGATGCGTTGTTGAGGGGATCCCTCCAGTGGAGGTGTGGGGGAGGTTTGTTTACCCTCTGTTTGGCCGGTGTGGGGGGGAGAGTGGTAGCCCAGGAATCGTCATTTTATGATGAACAGAACACCACCTTGGTTAACAGTGAGAACACGGTGATCAGTGTGCCAAATAGCGAGGTTGTTTCTAAATAGAATGATAAGTGTATATCAATTAGCAGAAGTTAGCGATGTGCATCTTAAGTGAACAGATAGGGCCACTCCCCTCACCCCCCATTCCTGGTCTAGGCCTACTGACTTCCTGACCCAGAGTGTTGCCGTTTAGTGCCTCACGAATTACTCACACTCCCGCTCGCTACTCCCCCATGCATAAGAACATAAGAAAGGAGGAACACTGCAGCAGGCCTGTTGGCCCATACTAGGCAGGTCCTTCACAATCCATGCTGTCCTTCACCCGTTACCCCACAGCTGGCGCCCTCCCACCCACACAATGTCACAAGAAGTGCTGGGTTCTCAGGAATCTCCACGACAGAGCCAACGCCTTGGAACCCGTCCACGAGGCATCTGCCAGGTGTGCCATAGGGAATGTGCACTCAATCCCTCTACTGGCAACATCCGTGCACACAATGGATGTCTAGGCTCCAGGAGGGCTCCAAATGGGAACAGCCAACAGACCCTCCCAGCAGACAGAGCTGACAGCCACCCTGACTTCACCTCTACAGAGGACCTAAAAGCTGCAATCAAATTAACATCCACCAGGACGCTGACACACATCCCCAAAGCAGCTCGCCATCAAGCTGCCAGCAAATTCGCTGATCTCTTGAAGAAAGTCAACGATGCTCCTGCAAACAACGGATCCTGGCACAACCTACTGCTTTTTGGCAATGCCTGTTTGGCTGTCCCACCAAGGAGGGACAAGTCACTAGCAACATGTTATCAGGGCAATAAATGCATTCCCTAGAGATGACAACCTTGTCCGTCTCCCCTCCAGGGCGTCAAACACCCACCAGGCAAAAGTCAACAACAGGACACCTGACGCCTCAAAAATCAGGGCCCAAATTAGCAGAAAAATAGAAGAGGGTAATACTATCAGAGCACTGAGGCTTATAACCAGTGAGGATACCATCGCTCCTAAGGATGTCATTACAGCACAAGCAGTGAAGGACAAACATCCACCTAGGGCTCCCAGTATCAACACTGGCCCCCTTGACATTGCAGCAGGTGAAGAACATTTAACCTTACGGGACGCCGATGTGTATAAATCTGCTATGTCATTTCCACAGGGCTCAGCAGGATGTTTCACCGGTTTAAGGCCACAACACTTAAAACAAATGCTCAATCCAGGTCTTGGTGAGGTTTCTGAGAGGTTGCTGTCTGAACTCACCAAATTTTCCAATGTGTGCCTGGCTGGTAGTGTCCCAGAGGCCATTAGACCCCTTTTCTTTGGTGCCTCAGTGTGTGCCCTCCGGAAAAAGGATGGAGAAATCAGGCCTATTGCAGTGGGCAACACCCTTCGGCGCCTAGTTGCCAAGGCTGCAGTACGAATGGTGAGTCAAGATGCTGCCTCAATGTTAAAACCAACTCAGCTCGGTTTTGGTGTTCAACAAGGCTGTGAAGCAGCTGCCCACGCAGCACGAGTATACATCAACAACATGTCCAATGAAAAAGCCTTAATCAAATTGGACTTTGCCAATGCTTTCACCTCAGTCAGAAGGGATAACATAAGAACATAAGAAAAGAGGAACACTGCAGCAGGCCTGTTGGCCCATACTAGGCAGGTCCTTCACAATCCGTCCCACTAACAGAATATTTGCTCAACCCAATTTTCAATGCTACCCAAGAAATAAGCTTTGACAATTCTACCCACTCATGCGCGAGTCCCACTCAAATCCAACCCCTCTCACTCATGAATTTATCCAACCTAAATTTGAAACTACCCAAGGTCCTAGCTTCAATAACCCTACTAGGCAGACTGTTCCACTCATCAACTACTCTATTTCCAAACCAATACTTTCCTATATCCTTTCTAAATCTAAACTTACCTAACTTGAATCCATTATTGCGGGTTCTCTCTTGGAGAGATATCCTCAAGATCTTATTTATATCCCCTTTGTTAATACCCATTTTCCACTTGTATACCTCGATCATGTCTCCCCTCATTCTACGTCTTACAAGTGAATGTAATTTAAGGGTCTTCAATCTTTCTTCGTAAGGAAGATTTCTAATGCTATGTATTAATTTAGTCATTCTACGCTGAATGTTTTCTAACGAATTTATGTCCATTCTGTAATATGGAGACCAAAACTGAGCTGCGTAATCTAGGTGAGGCCTTACTAATGATGTATAAAGCTGTAATATAACCTCTGGACTTCTGTTGCTAACACTTCTTGATATAAATCCCAGTAATCTATTTGCCTTATTACGTACGCTTAGGCATTGCTGTCTTGGTTTAAGATTGTTGCTTACCATCACCCCCAAGTCCTTCTCGCAATCTGTATGGCTAAGTTCTACGTTATTTAACTTATAAGTGCTTGGGTTATGGACACTCCCGAGCTTCAGAACCTTGCATTTATCTACATTGAATTGCATCTGCCACTTTTCTGACCACGAATTAAGTTTGTCTAAATCTTCCTGAAGTTCTATGACATCTATGTTTGAATCAATTATCCTACCTATCTTCGTGTCGTCGGCGAATTTGCTCATATCACTAGTAATTCCCACGTCAAGGTCATTGATATATATTATAAATAACAATGGGCCCAAGACTGATCCCTGTGGAACACCACTTGTTACAAGTCCCTATTCGGATTTAACCCCATTTATGCACACTCTCTGCTTCCTATTGGTGAGCCATGACTTGATCCATGACAGCACTTTTCCCCCAATGCCATGAGCTGCCACTTTATTTAACAGTCTCTGGTGCGGTACTCTATCAAAAGCCTTACTAAAGTCTAAATATACAATATCAAATTCTTTATCGTGATCAACAGCCTCAAAAGCTTTAGTGAAGAACGTTAATAAATTAGATAGGCAGGAACGGCCCCTCGTGAATCCATGCTGAGTATCATTAATCAAATTATGGTTATCTAGATGGCTTCTAATAATATCAGCTATAATTGACTCTAGTAATTTGCCTACAATTGAGGTCAGGCTTATTGGGCGGTAATTTGACGGTAGTGACTTGTCCCCTGCTTTAAAAATAGGAATTACATTAGCCATCTTCCACATATCAGACACTACACCTGTTTGAAGAGATAAATTAAAAATGTTAGATATTGGTTCACAGAGTTCCATTTGCATTCCTTAAGAACCCTTGCAAAAAACTCATCAGGACCCGGCGATTTATTTTGTTTCAGTCGGTCTAGTTGTTTCCTAACCATTTCGCTAGTGACTGTGATATTACATAATTTATCTTCTTCTGGGCCTCTGTAAAAATTAATTACTGGGATATTATTAATGTCTTCCTGTGTGAAAACCGAGAGAAAATAATTATTAAAAATAGAGCACATATCATTCTCCTTGTCAGTAAGATGCCCAGAGTTATTTTTAAGGGGACCTATCTTATCCCTAACTTTTGTTCTATAAACCTGGAAAAACTTTTGGGTTAGTTTTTGAATCCCTAGCAACTTTAATTTCATAGTCCCGTTTATCTTTTCTTATTCCCTTTTTAACGTCCCTCTTAATGTCAGTATACTGATTTATAAGATGACCCTCACCTCTTTTTATGCGCCTATAAATTCCTTTCTTCTGCCCTAAAAGATACTTAAGCCTATTATTCATCCATTTTGGGTCATTTCTACTAGATCTAATTTCTTTATACGGGATAAATGTTCTTTGGGCAGCCTGTATAGTGTTAAGAAAACTGTCATATTGATACCTCTCTTCGTCACCCCAGTCCACAGTTGATAAGTGTTCTCTAAGTCCATTATAATCTGCTAAGCGAAAATCTGGGACCGTTACTGAATTATCCCTACTATCATATATCCATTCAATGCTAAAGGTAATTAAATGACTTGTGGTCGCTTGAGCCGAGTTCCTCTGTAATTTCTAAATTATTAACAAGGGTTTCCTTGCTTGCCAGAACAAAGTCAAGTAGGTTATTTCCCCTTGTAGGTTCTGTTACAAACTGCTTCAAAAAACAATCCTGAACTACTTCTAAAAAGTCGTTAGATTCTAAATTCCCTGTCAAGAAATTCCAATCAATCTGACTAAAGTTAAAGTCCCCTAGAATTACTACGTTATCGTGCCTTGTGGCCTTAACAATTTCCTCCCAAAGTAGTCTCCCTTGTTCCCTATCCAAGTTTGGAGGACAGTAAATCACGCATAAAATCAATTTTTCACACCCCTCTGAAAATTCTATCTAGACAGACTCTGTATGTGTTAATTCAGACTTTATACCCGTTTTTATACAACAATTTAAATGATCACGGACATAGAGTGCCACCCCACCCCCCTTCCAGATACTTCTGTCTACTTGGAACAATTTAAAACCCTGAATGTGACATTCGGCAGGCAAGTCCCGATTTTTCATATTAAACCATGTCTCAGTTATTGCAAAAACATCAATATTACCTGTACTTGCAACTAATCTCAACTCGTCCATCTTATTCCTAGCACTACGACTATTGGTGTAATAAATATTTAAAGACCCTCCTTTCTCTTTACCCTTCCTGCTCATTTCTGTTTTTCCACTATACCTATTACTGTCCTTGTCATCTAGTGTCACTAGCTTTCCACTGTCCACCTTTTTCTGCCTATTACTAGTTCTCCTAGAACTTATAATATTACTACACTGGGACTTCACTGTTTTCCCCCCAAAACCCATACCACTAACTATTTCTAGTTTAAAGCCCTAACAGCTCCCTCCACTGCAGTTGCCAGTGCCCCCACCCCAGACCTGGATAAGTGAACCCCATCCCTGGCATAGATGTCATTTCTGCCATAGAAGAGGTCCCAGTTGTCTATGAATGTTACTGAATTTTCCTTACAGTATTTGTCCAGCCAGCAATTGACACCAATTGCCCTGGACAGCTATTCATTTCCAACTCCTCTCCTTGGCAAAATACCACATATGACAGGGTTCCCACCCTTCTTCCTAATTATGTCTATTGCTGACCTAAACCTGCTAGTCAGGTCCTCACTCCTACGTCTGCCAACATCGTTGCCTCCAGCACTGAGACAGATAATAGGATTGCTCCCATTACCTCTCATGATGTCGTCCAGACGGCTAACAATATCCTCCATCCCAGCCCCAGGAAAGCAAACCCTCTGTCTCCTACTCCTATCATTCAAACAGAAAGCCCTATCCATGTATCTAACCTGGCTGTCCCCAACAATAACAATGTTTTTACCTTCCTTTGTGACGTTCGTCGTGACGTTCCCAGTAGTCGACTCACATTCATCAAATAGCACGGAGAAGGCATTCGATGTTTCCACAGCAGTCTCTTTCTTCTTCATCGTTTCTAACTCTCCATTCGTTTTCTTGATCTTCAACTTCGTTCCTTGAAGTCCAGTTACTGCCCAGGTTCCCTTCTTGACCTGAGGACTCACAACAGGAGGACTACTACGAATCCTCTTGTTTTCCTCCGTCAATCGCCGTATCTCAAGCTTCGCTACCCTCAATTCCTCCTTAAGCTGCTGGTAAAGTTGCTCAATGGACGGCATCTTGGTTCACTTCACAGAGCAAAAGTGGTTCAGTCCGCAGAGAACCCTAGACACGTCCTCACTGAGCTAAGAACAGATCACCTCTCAAAAGAACAGATCACCTCTGATGCTGCTCTCCAAGCAGTTTCTAGGCACTTTCCTTCCCTCTATCCCTTCATAGAATCGTGTTATAGTGTGGCTTCTAAACTATTGTTTGGGGACTATGAAATTGACTCGTGTGAGGGTGTGCAACAGGGGGACCCTCTCGCCCCCTTTCTATTCTGTCTAGTCATCAAGGAAGTCACTGAAGCGCTGTCCAGTAAGCTCAATATCTGGTTCTTGGATGATGGCACCCTAGCTGGCACTACAGAATCTCTCCTAGGAGACATCAGGAAAATTAAATATATGGTAGAGAGCCTGGGCCTATCTTTAAACCCCACCAAATGTGAAATAGTTTCCACTAATCCACAGATGATCCAGAACATTAGGGCTGTTTTACCAGGGGCACGAGCCATTGATCCAGCCAACAGCACTCTCCTTGGTGCTCCTCTTGGGCCCAATGCCATCGATCTGGTCCTGGAAAAAAAAATCTCAGACCTCAGGACGATGGAAGGTAGGATGAAAGACATCGATACACATGATGCCTTCTACCTACTCACCAGGTGCCTGTCAACCCCAAAACTTACATACTTCCTGAGATGCTCCCCAGCCTTCAGCAGCTCGAAACTCAAGGCATATGACTCTCTCCTCAAGACCATGCTAGAGAGTGTATTGAATCTTTCCATCGAAGATGGACAGTAGTTGCAAGCCTCACTTCCAGTCAGGCTTGGGGGGCTGGGAGTACGCAAATCCTTCCAGATTGCCCTACCAGCTTTCTTATCCTCTTCCATAGCATCAAATGAGCTAATAAAACAAATTCTTCCAGACAACCTCAGTGATTCAGCAGGAATACAGGACCCTAGCTACACCAGTGCCATCACTGAATGGGAGACTCTTGCTGCTCCAACACCAAAACCTAGTGAAGAACTGGCCTACAAACAGTCAAGCTGGGACGGCCCCATCTCTGAAAAGATACTTGCCAATATGCTTAGGGCCGTAACATCAGACAGGGAGACTGCCCGTCTCCTAGCTGTGAGTGCAATTCACGCTGGGGACTTCCTCCAAACAGTTCCCATTTCGGCCATGGGAACACGCCTCGACCCTAAGACCCTTCGTATTGCAGTGGCTCTGCGCCTTGCTGCCCGTATTCACATGGAATATATGTGTATTTGCAGCGATGCGCAAGCCGACCAATATGGTCTACATGGTCTTAACTGTTCTAAAACCAAGGGTTGGCATGCAAGACACAATGAGGTCAACGACATCATAAAGATAACCCTTGCTACAGCTGGATGCCCAGCAGAGAGAGAGCCTCGATCACTAGCAGCCAACAATGCCCACAACCCAGCAAAGCGCCCCGATGGGATCACCAGCTATCCTTGGAAGAATGGCAAGCTCTTAGCATGGGATTATACCTGTGTGTCCACACTGGCTGACACCTACATCCATCACAGTGTCGGGCGACAGGGAGGAGCTGCTGACCACAGAGAGGAGTACAAGATCGGCAAGTACAAGGACATAAGCCAACAGTATCAATTTGTCCCAGTGAGATCAGAGACCTTGGGAGCATGGGGAAAAAATGCAACACGTTTCCTTAAAGAACTGGGTACTAGACTCATCGACACCACCAAGGACCCAAGGGCAGCCATGTTCATGTTCCAGCGTCTCAGCGTGGCCATCCAGAGGGGAAACGCATGCTGCATACTTGGCTCGCGTCCGGTTTCGGAGGAGCTGGAGGAGATTCATAATCTTTGACATATTGTACCATTGTATTCATGTTCATGTTTGTGTTTTCTATCAATGTATTCTGTCTATTAATAAAGCATTTATATGTATGTATGTGTGTATATAGGATGGGGGGTAGGAGAAGTGGAATATTCAAACGGCTTCAGGAAGAAATCCAAATATTCTTCCTTGAAGCCTTATTACCCACTTCTCCGAGGCTATGGGTCCCACAATTTGCACCAGAGGTGGACCCCATCTTATATATTGTAAACGAAATATATATATATATATATATATATATATATATATATATATATATATATATATATATATATATATATACATATATATATAATGGGATAATTGCATGTGATTTTAAGTGCCAGTCAAATGTTAAGACGTGCGTACACAGCCAGTATGTTTGTGCCCAGGCCCCGAGGGTCCATGATGCGAGGGAGAGAGGGGAGGCAGGTGTAGACTCAAGGTTACATTGCCGTTGAGTAAGAGAGAGGTAGGCGTGGGCATACCCACCCAGAGACCTGCCCTCTGGTGGGAGCTATAAGAACTAGACATGTAGGCTTACAGTCTATATTTAGTCTACACTTCGCTTGGCCACCTACCCATGGTCGTCCTCGACCATGATTGACTTAAAAAAAAACTCGGTCTCTCGCAGGAACAGGACACACAACACAAAATAAACATATGTAAACATGTGGACATGAAAAAAAACTTCCTAAAGGAAGGGAAGAAAAAAAAGTGATGTTCTTAAACATCGTGGTCCAAGGCAGTGAGCCTCAGAGGCTTCACTGCACACCATCCTGCATCTGGACATATACTGCAACACAGGAGACATCGTAACAGGGTACGGTCTCCTCTGGAATGGTGAAGCAGTCATTGTAATACTGCTGCAGGGTTCACTTTTCCTGGGGCACAATCTGCTGGTGCCCTCGAGTGAACGCACCAGCCAACAATTAATACCAATTGCTCTGGACACCCATTCATTTCCAACACCCCTTCTTGGTAAAATGCCACATATAACAGGGCGGCCCTCTATTGATGTCCAGTACTTTCTAACTAAATCCTCACTTCTACGCTTGCCTACATCATTGCCTCCAGCACTGAGACAGATAATAGGATTAATCTGATTACCATGCATGATGTTTTCAAGCCGGCTAACAATGTCCTGCATCCTAGCCCCAGGAAAGCAAACCCTCTGTCTCCTACTCCTATCCTTCAAGCAGAAGGCTGTATCCATATACCTAACCTGGCTATCCACAACAACAACGTTTTTACCTTCCTTGGTGTCGTTCATCGTGACGTTCCCAGTAGTCGACTCACATTCATCGGGTAGCACGGAGAATGTGTTCGATGTGTCCACAATAGTTACCACAGCAGTCTCTTTCTTCTTCATCGTTTCTACCTCTTCATTCGTCTTCTTGATCTTCAACTTAGTTCCATGCTGTCCGGCCACTGCCCAGGTTCCCTTCTTGACCTGAGGACTCACAACAGGAGGACTACTACGAATCCCCTTGTTTTTCTCCGTCAGTCACCATATCTCTAGCTTTGCTACTCTCAATTCCTCCTTAAGCTGCTGGTAAAGTTGCTCAATGGAGGGCATCTTTTCTCAGTCCACAGAGAGTACACTAGACACGTCCTAACTGAGCTAAGTATAGGTCACCACTGAGCTAAGTACAGGTCCCCACTATGCTAAGTACAGGTCACCACTGAGCTAATTACAGGTCACCACTGAGCTAAGTGCAGGTAGAGTACAGTACAGGACAGTAGAGTACCACACAAGTGACTGTTAAAGAAGTGGCAGCTCATGGAATTGGGGGTAAGGTGCTGTCATGGATTGAGTCATGGCTCACCAATAGGAAACAGAGAGTGTGCTTAAATGGGGTTAAATCTGAGAGGGGATCTGTAACAAGTGGCATTGCACAGGGATCAGTTTTAGGCCCATTGTTGTTTATAATATATATAAATGACCTTGACGAGGGAACTACTAGTGATACGAGCAAATTCGCTGATGACACGAGGATTGGTAGGATAATCGATTCAGACGTAGATGTCACGGAACTTCAGGAGGATTTAGACAAACTCAATTCTTGGTCAGAAAAGTGGCAGATGCAGTTCAATGTAGGTAAATGTAAAGTTCTAAGCCCCCGGAATGTTCATAACCCTAGCACCTACCAGCTTAGTAATATTGAACTTAGCCGTTCAGAATGCGAAAAGGATTTGGGAGTTATGGTAAGCAGCAACCTTAAACCAAGTCAGCAATGCCTAAGCATACGAAATAAGGCAAATAGATTTCTGGCATTTACATCAAAAAGTGTAAGCAACAGAAGTTCACCAGTTATACTACTGCTTCATTCATCATTATTAAGGCCTCACCTAGATTACGCAGCTAGAGATCGCAACACGAGATCGTGGGTCCACAGGCAGTGTGTTTGTGCCCAGGCCCTGAGGGGCCATGATGCGAGGGAGAGAGGAGAGGCAGGTGTTGATTCTAGGTTATGTTGCTGTTGAGTGAGAGAGAGGTAGGCGTGGGCATACCCACCAAGAGACCTGCCCTTTGGTGGGAGCTATAGGAACTAGGCATGTAGGCTTTCAGTCTATATTTAGTCTACACTTCGCTCGGCCACCTACCCATGGTCGTCCTCGACCATGATTGGCTGAAAAACAAATTTGGTCTCTCGCATATGTATACATGTGGATATGAAAAAAAAAACTTCCTACAGGAAGGGATGAAAAAAAAGTGATGTGCTTAAACATAGTGGTCCAAGGCAGTGAGCCTCAGAGGCTTCACTGCACACCTTCCTGCATCTGGACATATACTGCAACACAGGAGACATAGCTGTGGCTGAGCTGTAACATAACAGGGTACAGTCTCCTCTGGAATGGTATAGCAGTCATCATATTACCGCTGCAGGGTTCAATTATCCTGGGGCACAACCTGCTGGTGGCCTCGAGTGAAGGCACCAGCCAACAATTAATACCAATTGCTCTGGACAACCATTCATTTCCAACAGCCGTTCTTGGCAAAATGCCACATATAACAGGGCGGCCCCCCTTCTTCCTAAATATGTCTATTGATGTCCAGTACTTTCTAACTAAATCCTCACTTTTACACTTGCCTACATCATTGCCTCCAGCACTGAGACAGATAATAGGATTGATCCCATTACCATGCATGATGTTGTCAAGCCGGCTAACAATGTCCTGCATCCCAGCCCCAGGAAAGCAAACCCTCTGTCTTCTACTCCTATCCTTCAAGCAGAAAGCCCTATCCATATACCTAACCTGGCTATCCCCAACTACAACAACAATGTTTTTACCTTCCTTGGTGTCGTTCATCATGACGTTCCCAGTAGTCGACTCACATTCATTGGGTAGCATGGAGAATGCATTCAATGTTTCCATAACAGTTTCCACAGCAGTCTCTTTCTTCTTCATCGTTTCTACCTCTCTGTGAAGGTTGTCGCCAATCTTCTTAGGAAAAGTATAATAGAAAAAGACAATAATAACAAGAAAAATAAACACTTTATTTTAATATAAAGAAATGTAAATAATAAATACGTAAATATGATTATAATAATCCTATCTTAAGAAAAATGAAAAATGAAAACAAAAAATATATATATCTGATCGAAAGCTAGATATTTACACGTGTTGCTCTTGTTAACACAGAAGCAATGAATCCATGTTAGACTCCGTGGTGGTATTGTTGTTGTTGTTGTTGCCTCGATGTTTCCCACAAATCCAACAATTTTCCAACATCCACAATGTCACAAATGATGTCAGGGACTCAGGTGAAAGTTGTCCCCTGGTAATGTACAGTTGCCTGAGGTTTCTAGTGTGGACTTAGGAACTACTGGTGTAGCGAAGAATTGGTGTTACTCTGTTTCTCAATTGGTGAGTACACCGGCCCCCCACTCAGCCTTGAATCCGATGATCCGTGCGGAAACAGAGGACTGTGAAAGAAACCACAAGAATTACTCACCACTCTAGTATTAATTTACATAGTAGGCATAAGGCCTTTAAAAGAAATGGTGAAACTGTAATAAATAACTTTACCAAAAACCAAGGCAGGACAGCAGAAGTTAATGTTGCTCAACATGAGTGAAGCTCCAAAAAAATTAAAGAGTGAAGCTCTTGAACATAAAATAATGAAGATACGAGCAGCCGTGAAGTACTTACAGTGAGGTCGGGCGTGGTTAGTCGAGTGATTTCAACCTGTGGCCGGAGCCTAGCATTACACCTCTCACCGGGTGGAAAAGGGGGGGGGGTATAGCAGCAGCTAGACACTCACCCCACCTCAACAAGCAAACTCTACATACCTTCATACTTTCATCACTCCTATCTATGGACTTTTCCCTCATACTCCCCCATACCAAGACTGCTAGTCAAGGAATAGAAGTAGAAATTATGAGTAAAAAGTCCCCCCAAAAAATGAAAGTCGCATAAGTACAAATATTCTACTGACTGTCACGACTTAACCAGTCAGAGAAATATGAGGTGTAGTAAGCCATTGACACCTGTTGCACGACCCATACTTTTTTGACACCTGCGTGTACAAATGTGGCCAGAAATACGTCTGTCTGATTTCACGCCACATCTTACGATGGGCCCAGTGTTCGGTCACTGGCATGTCATGAGCCATTTGGAGAATTGACTCGCGGCATTGGTCGGGAATGACTAGGAGGGAAAAATCTACTGTAAGAGAATTAGGTTTAAACACAGATTTATATAAGATCCTGTCACGATATTCAAACTTATGTGACGAGTATCTTCCCTGGATAACTGTATTATTTATAGCATGACTATGGCAATACCGAAGTGAAGGGCAAGTCTGCTGTAAATTGATAAAGTCATCTTTGGACCGAAGATCTGTGGCAATTAAAGGATCAATAGAAGGTGAAGCCTGAGCTTTTGTCTTTACTTTACTTGGGACAGATGGTATATGGTTGGAGATAGCAATTTTACTGTCATCTACTGAGTGAACAGGTGATCCTGCCATCTCGATTCCGAGTGCAGTATCATCTGTTTCAACTTTTAAATGACTATTACTATGAGATAAGGGAGATCTGGCAATAGGACTGACAAGGATTTTATCTACCTTGGGAGGAGGCTGAGCTGAAAAACCTGCATCTATGTGAGGTGACGAAAGATCGCTCTTCCAAGGAGGAATGGCACCTTTAACGTTACCTATTATTATAGAGCAAGTTGAGATGGGAGCTAGTACCGCATTAGTTCAACCTGTAAACCATTTGGACCTGATGTAACACCGCATGGTAGGAAACGTGTCTGTACGGCCCAAGAGTAGTGGAGGCATGTGTGGGTTTGAGATTAGGGAACAGTTTATCCGAAATGACTATACAAGTGCATCCAGTGTCTCTTAATATCTTAGATACCTTAAGACCATTAACTGTTCCTGAACAGAAGGGTGCTTGTTCATTACCTTCTTTGACGCATCTACCCACCTTGTGCACGATCTTAGAAGGGCAATCAGGGCGTTTATGTCCTTTTCCACCACATACATGACAAACTGGGATAAATGATTTTTGTTCTCCCTCTACATGAGACTTAACCTTTGGTTCTGGTGAACCATTGCCCTTAGGGATCGATCCCTTCAGGCCCTTATAGGAATTATGGGCTTCCGCATACAAGTCAGCAGCTTCAGCAACTTCCGCAGCCTTAATCAGATTACGTTCTCTAATGAAGGTTCGTATCTGGTGGGGCAGAGCCGTCAGGAACTGGTCGGCAACCATGAAATCTCTAAGAGATGCATAGTAGTGATCAATTCCTGCGCTGTCTATCCAAAAATCAAACAAACGAAAGAGAGTAATTTGTAACTGCTGGAAGTTCTGACCGTGTTGTAATGCGGCATACCTGAAATTCTTCCTATAAGAGTTAGTGGTTTTCTGGTAAGCCTTAAGAATTGCCTTTTTCAACAGATTATAGTCACAAATGATATCATGTGACAAAGTTGCATAAATGTTCAAAGCTGTCCCTGAGAATAACATACCCAGCCTAGTAGCCCAAGAATCAAATGGCCATTCACAGAGGGTAGCTGTATTTTCAAATCTGATAATATAAGAAGTTATGTCTTCTCCCTCTGTGAAGGGTGGTAAGTTGGGGGTGGGTGTATATGAAGTAGTGGGACGCTCCACTATGCCCTCATTTAATTTCTGCTGGGTAAGAACTAGTTTCTTATTCTCTAATTCTAGACGAGCTTTCTCTACTTCACGATCTTTCTCTTTCTCTCGTTCCTCATGTTCTCTAGCTTTTGCTCTTTCCTCTAATTCTTTCTCGAGAGTGCGTGCATCACGTTCTCTAGCCTGTTGTTCCCGTACTTGTGCTCTCTCTTCACGATCAAGTCTATCACGTTCTTTTGTTTCTTCTAGTTCTCTTTCTAACTGTCTCTCTTGTCTTTCTCTTTCAATTTTTTCTTTCTCCTTTCTCTCTTCTCTCTCAATTCTCTCTCTCTCCTTTTTCTCTTCTCTTTCAATTCTCTCTCTCTCCTTTTTCACTTCTTGTTCTCTTTCTAACTGTCTCTCTTGTCTTTCTCGATCTCTTTCTAACTGTCTCTCTTGTTTTTCTCTTTCAATTTCATTCTTTTTTTTCCTGAATCTTAGCAGCTATGAAAGATTCCAAAGTTTTCCCCGTAATACCTAGCTTCACCCCAGCATTCATCCAGAACTGGTATTCCTCCATACTAACCGGGATAACTTAACTTACTGGGTGAATGAAACAGATAATAGAAAACGGAGGGTTCAAATCCTGCTCCGCTACACTTGAACAAACAAAACCGGAGGGTTCAATCCCTACTTCGATTTATACAGTATAAATTGACCGGAGGGTTCTATGGCAGCTCCGACCAAACAATAAGGAGAATGGGATCACTTTACCATCCACTCTTCCCACTATAATCAAGAGTGTCCTATGACAGTTCCCTTGATATAACATACAAGAACTCAATGAAGAAGATTTATCACTGGAAAATCTCGGATCCCTAGAGTCTATTCCTAAAATAATCTTCAAGCTCAAAACAAAGGTGGCAGAAGTAACTAGCACATCCTGCCTTGACATGACTAACATAAACAAAGAGCATTTAACAATCACCAAATCCTTTAAATACCTTAACTGTAGTCCTACTATAGTAAATGAATACTTATGGAGGGTGGCAACCGTCTGTGGTGTGAAGCGGTGGAGGTAACACTGTGTCACTGTTGGCGGAGTTCCAATAATGTAGCCAGGTACCGCCGGCTCAAGTCAAGAGTAGCATCGAATCTTGTTCGAGGTGTCGAATCCTTGAGTCGAATCCTGGCAAGGTCGCCACTTGTGAAGGTTGTCGCCAATCTTCTTAGGAAAAGTATAATATAAAAAGACAATAATAACAAGAAAAATAAACACTTTATTTTAATATAAAGAAATGATGATCCGTGCGGAAACAGAGGACTGTGAAAGAAACCACAAGAATTACTCACCACTCTAGTATTAATTTACATAGTAGGCATAAGGCCTTTAAAAGAAATGGTGAAACTGTAATAAATAACTTTACCAAAAACCAAGGCAGGACAGCAGAAGTTAATGTTGCTCAACATGAGTGAAGCTCCAAAAAAATTAAAGAGTGAAGCTCTTGAACATAAAATAATGAAGATACGAGCAGCCGTGAAGTACTTACAGTGAGGTCGGGCGTGATTAGTCGAGTGATTTCAACCTGTGGCCGGAGCCTAGCATTACACCTCTCACCGGGTGGAAAAGGATGGGGGGGTATAGCAGCAGCTAGACACTCACCCCACCTCAACAAGCAAACTACTATTCAACTATCACTCTACATACCTTCATACTTTCATCACTCCTATCTATGGACTTTTCCCTCACACTCTCCATTCGTCTTCTTGATCTTCAACTTAGTTCCATGCTGTCCGGCCACTGCCCAGGTTCCCTTCTTGAACTGAGGACTCACAACAGGAGGACTAAAACGAATCCTTTTGTTTTCCTCCATCAGTCGCCGTATCTCTAGCTTCGCTACCCTCAATTCCTCCTTAAGCTGCTGGTAAAGTTGCTCAATGGAGGGAATCTTGGTTCAGTCCACAGAGTACACTGGTCATGTCCTCACTGAGCTAAGTACAGGTCACCACTGAGCTAATAACAAGTCACCAGCTAAGTACAGGTAGAGTACAAGTAGAGTACAGTAGAGTACAGAAGAGTATCGCACCAGAGACCTTTGTTGTTTATAATATATATAAATGACCATGATGAGGGCATTACTAGTGATATGAGCAAATTCGCCGATGACACGAAGATATGCAGGATAATTTATTCAAACGTAGATGTCAGTGAACTTCAGAAGAATTTAGACAAACTCAATTCCTGGTCAGAAAAGTAGCAGATGCAGTTCAATGTAGATAAATGCAAGGTTCTGAGGCTCGGGAGTGTCCATAACCCTAGTACTTATAAGTTAAATAACGTAGAACTTAGCCATACAGATTGCGAAGGACTTGGGGGGTTATGGTAAGCAGCAACCTTAAACCAAGACAGCAATGCCTTAGAGTACGTAATAAGGCAAACATATTACTGGGATTTATAACAAGAACTGTAAGCAACAGAAGTCAAGCAGTTCTATTACAGCTTTATACATCATTAGTAAGACCTCCCCTAGATTACGCAGCTCAGTTCTGGTCTCCACATTGCAGAATGGATATAAATTCGTTAGAAAACATTCAGTGTAGAATGACTAAATTAATTCATTGCATTAGAAATCTTCCGTATGAAGAGAGATTAAAGTCCCTTAAATTACATTCACTTGTAAGACGAAGAATGAGGGGAGACATGATCGAAGTGTACAAGTGGAAAATGTGTATTAACAAAGGGGATATAAGTACTGTCTTGAGGATATCTCTCCAAGAGAGAACCCGCAATAATGGATTCAAATTAGATAAGTTTAGATTTAGAAAGGATATAGGAAAGTACTGGTTTGGAAATAGGGTAGTTGATGAGTGGAACAGTCTGCCTAGTAGGGTTATTGAAAGTAGGACCTTGCATAGTTTCAAATTTAGGTTAGATAAATACATGAGTGAGAGGGGTTGGATTTGAGTGGGACTTGCACATGAGTAAATATAATTTTTTTTTTTTTTATTAACACATCGGCCGATTCCCACCAAGGCAGGGTGGCCCGAAAAAGAAAAACTTTCATCATCATTCACTCCATCACTGTCTTGCCAGAAGGGTGCTTTACACTACAGTTATAAAACTGCAACATTAACACCCCTCCTTAAGAGTGCCGGCACTGTACTTCCCATCTCCAGAACTCAAGTCCGGCCTGCCGGTTTCCCTGAATCCCTTCATAAATGTTACTTTGCTCACACTCCAACAGCACGTCAAGTATTAAAAACCATATGCCTCCATTCACTCCTATCAAATACGCTCACACATGCTTGCTGGAAGTCCAAGCCCCTCGCACACAAAACTTCCTTTACCCCCTCCCTCCAACCTTTCCTAGGCCGACCCCTACCCCGCCTTCCCTCCACTACAGATTTATACACTCTCGAAGTCACTCTGTCTCGTTCCATTCTCTCTACATGTCCAAACCACCTCAACAACCCCTCCTCAGCTCTCTGGACAATCGTTTTGGTAATCCCGCACCTCCTCCTAATTTTCAAACTCCGAATTCTCTGCATTATATTCACACCACACATTGACCTCAGACATGACATCTCCACTGCCTCCAGCCTTCTCCTCATTGCAACATTCATCACCCATGCTTCACACCCATATAAGAGCGTTAGTATAACTATACTCTCATACATTCCCCTCTTTACTTCCATGGACAAGGTTCTTTGTCTCCACAGACTCCGAAGTGCTCCACTCACCCTTTTCCCCTCATCAATTCTATGATTCACCTCATCCTTCATAGACCCATCCGCCGACATGTCCACTCCCAAATATCTGAATACATTCACCTCCTCCATACTCTCTCCCTCCAATCTGATATCCAATCTTTCGTCACCTATTCTTTTTGTTATCCTCATCACCTTACTCTTTCCTATATTCACTTTCAATTTTCTTCTTTTACACACCCTACCAAATTCATCCACCAACCTCTGCAACTTCTCTTCAGAATCTCCCAAAAGCACAGTGTCATCAGCAAAAGCAACTGTGACAACTCCCACTTTGTATTTGCTTCTTTATCTTTTAGCCCAACACCTCTTGCCAAGACCCTCGCATTCACTTCTCTTACAACCCCATCTATAAATATATTGAACAACCACGGTGACATCACACATCCTTGTCTAAGGCCCACTTTTACTGGCAAAAAGTCCCCTTCCCTCCTACACACTCTAACCTGAGCCTCACTATCCTCATAAAAACTCTTCACTGCTTTCAGTAACCTTCCTCCTATTCCATACACCTGCAACATCTGCCACATTGCCCCCTATCTACCCTATCATACGCCTTTTCCAAATCCATAAATGCCACAAAAACATCTTTACCCTTATCCAAATACTGTTCACCTATATGTTTCACTGTAAACACTTGGTCTACACACCCCTACCTTTCCTAAAGCCCCTTGTTCATCTGCTATCCTGCTTTCTGTTTTACTCTTAATTCTTTCAATAATAACTCTACCAAACACTTTACCAGGTACACTCAACAGACTTATTCCCCTATAATTTTTGCACTCTCTTTTGTCCCCTTTGCCTTTATACAAAGGAACAATACACGCTCTCTGCCAATCCCTAGGTACCTTACCCTCTTCCATACATTTATTAAATAATAGCACCAACCACTTCAAAATTATATCCCCACCTGCTTTTAACATTTCTATCTTTATCCCATCAATCCCAGCTGCCTTACCCCTTTCATTCTACCCACTGCCTCACGAACTTTCCCTACACCCACAACTGGCTCTTCCACACTCCTACAAGATGTTATTCCTCCTTGCCCTACACAAGAAATCAGAGCTTCCCTGTCTTCATCAACATTTAACAAATCCTCAAAATATTCTCTCCATCTTCCCGATACCTCTAACTCTCCATTTAATAACTCTCCTCTCCTATTTTTAACTGTCAAATCCATTTGTTCTCTAGGCTTCCTCAACTTATTAATCTCATTCCAAAACTTTTTCTTTTTTCAACAAAATTTGCTGATAACATCTCACCCACTCTCTCATCTGCTCTCTTTTACATTGCTTCACCACTCTTTTAACCTCTCTTTTTCTCTCCATATACTCTTCCCTCCTTGCATCACTTCTACTTTGTAAAACCTCTCATATGCTAACTTTTTCTCCCTTACTACTCTCTTTACATCATCATTCCACCAATCGCTCCTCTTCTCTCCCACCCACTCGCCTGTAATCACAAACTTCTGCTGAACACTCTAACACTACATTTTTAAATCTACCCCATACATTTTCGACCCCATTGCCTACACTCTCACTAGCCCATCTATCCTCCAATAGTTGTTTATATCTTACCCTAACTGCCTCCTCTTTTAGTTTATAAACCTTCACCTCTCTTTTACTTACTGATTCTATTTTCCTTGTATCCCATCTACCTTTTACTCCCACTGTAGCTATAACTAAAAAGTGATCTGATATATCTGTGGCCCCTCTATAAACATGTACATCCTGAAGTCTACTCAACAGTCTTTTATCTACCAATACATAGTCCAACAAACTACTGTCATTACGCCCTACATCATATCTTGTATACTTATTTATCCTCTTTTTCTTAAAATATGTATTACCTATAACTAAACCCCTTTCTATACAAAGTTCAATCAAAGAACTCCCATTATCATTTACACCTGGCACCCCAAACTTACCTACTACACCAAAGGTTATTGCTTGTTTAGCATTGAAAATTGGATTGAGCAAATATTCTCTTAGTGGGATGAATTGTGAAGGATCTGTCTAGTATGGGCCAACAGGCCTGCTACAGTGTTCCTCCTTTCTAATGTTCTTAATTTATTCTAATAATTTGCCTACTATAGACGTGAGGCTTATTGAACGGTAATTTGAAGGGATGGACTTATCCCCTGATTTGAATATAGGAACCATATTAGCCATTTTCCACATCTCTGGCACAACACCAGTAAGGATGGACGCATTAAACACACTCGTTAATGGCTAACTAAGTTCCATCTTGCATTCTTTAAGTACCCTGGAAAACAACTCGTCGGGTCCCGGGGACTTATTTTGCTTCAGTTTGTATATCTGTTTGATAACCAGGTCCCTCATGACAGTAATATTAGTTAATTTGGATTCATCAGGAACTGAATAATTCTTAATTTCTGGAATCTCATTTACGTCTTCTTGTGTAAAGACTAACAAAAAATAGTCATTAAATAGGGAACACATTTCCAGTTTGTTATTCGTCAGCTGTCCATTCCCAATTTTCAGAGGACCTACTTTTTTCCTCACCTTCGTCCTATACACATGAAAGAACCCTTTTGGATTAGTCTTTCATTCATTAGCAACTCTAATTTCAAAGTCACATTTAGCTTTTCTAATCCCCCTTTTTACTTCTCTTTTAAGCTGAACATATTGGTCAGTAAGGTTTACCTCTCCTCTTTTGATATGCCTATAAATTTCCCTTTTCTCCACTAATAGATGATTTAGCCTCCTGTTAACCTATATGGGATCGTTATTATTAGACCTAATTTCTCTCTGGGAATGTATATACTCTGAGTATATTGAACATTATTTAGAAAAAAAATCATAAACGCAGATCCCTTCGTAATCGTAAGTATGATCATCATCAATAAGATCATTAGCTAGATTATCTCAATCTAGATTAGACAGGTGTAAGGGGTTGGGAGCAGTAGGATTAAATACTATGTTTGTTTGGGTCAGTCATTTATAGTTGTTGTTGCTGTTGCTATGGAGCGGGCCATGAAGAGTACACTTGTTATCGTTACTCTGGCTTTCATTAACCTACAACCACTACAGTGGCGACGAGGATGGAATCATCAGAGCGAAGGATAGTGGGCCAATGGGGCCTGAAGTAGTAGGGATATTGACAGCCCTGGACGTTGCAGCAGAGCGGTGATTATTAAGAATCTACAGCAGCAGCAACAAGTGGCGAGCATGAACATGGCGGCGGCTGCGTCATAAGGAAGGTTGGAGCCATTCGACCTACGTAAGATTTCTTTGGAGCTTTGGCTAAGCTTGTTGGAAGCCAATTTCGCTCACTTAGAAATTAAAGAGCAAGATAACAAGAGGAATTTCTTGCTACTGTCACTGGGATCAGAAACTTAGTGTTTTAGGTATTGTGTGTGCACCAGATTTACCACACACGAAGCGTTACGACGACTTGGTCGTGGCACTGAAAAGTTATTATGCAGTGAAACCAGCCTACCACCGCAGTTTATTGGCTTTTCAGCAGAGGAAGAAACTACATGATGAGTCCTTGCATGAATTATATACTTATTTAAAAGCGTTGGCGGTGAACTGTACCTTTGGGGGACGATTTGACCCCAGAGTGAGGGACCAGTTGTTTGTGGGGATGGTGACATATTATTGTAAATTCATTAAGGACTTTTCTTTAATTTTTGTACCACTGTATGATTTATTAAAAAAGAGGGCTACATTTGAGTGGTCTTCAGTGGAAGAGGAAGCTGTTCAAAGGATTAAAAAACAATTAGAGTGTTCAGCTTTGTTGACTAATTTTACAGAAGAGCATCCATTAATAATTGAGGTTGATGCTTCTTCTGTGGGTGTTAGATGTGTGTTAATCCAGGTAGTAAATGACCAGGAAAAACCTGTGTATTTTGCTAGTAAGAAACTTTCTCCAGCAGAACAGAATTATTCTCAACTTGATAAAGAAGGTCTAGCTGTGGTGTATGCTGTTAAGAAATTCAGATATTTTTTGCTAGGGAGAAAGTTTGTTGCTCGCACAGATCACAAACCATTGCTAGGTTTGTTTGGAAAAGGGAAACATATTCCAGAAAATGCAAATGCCAGAATTCAGCTTTGGGCTCTGTTATTAGCTCAGTATGATTATGAATTGTTATTCAAAGCTGGCAAGGAAAATGTTATTGCAAATGCATTAAGTATATTACCTATTGAAGATCACAGCTTAGAGTCAGGTACACCTTCGGAATATGTAAGATTAGTAGAGTCCCTCGATTTCCAAAATTTATCATTTGACAAAATCAAAGAGGAAACTGGAATAGATGCTGTATTATCCCAAGTAGTAAATAATGTTTAATATGGATGGGGTAAGAGGTGTATTTTTATCTGACTATAATTCAGTAAAATCAGATCTGACTGTTCATGATAATGTATTATTGTATAGGAATAGAGTGGTAGTGCCTGTAAAGTTGAGATGTAAGGTATTGGAGCATCTGCATATAGGTCATAATGGTATTAATGCTATGAAAGCAGAAGCAAGGCAGTGGGTCTGGTGGCCAAAGATGAACCAAGATATTGCAGAAGTGACAAAGAGCTGTCCTATTTGTTTTCAGAATTTTAAGCCAATTTTATCTCCTGTCATATCTTAGCCCAGCACTGGGAAACCATGGTCTAGAGTGCAGATGGACTATGCAGGTCCCGTTGAGGGCAAATATTTTTTGGTAATTGTGGATTCCTTTTCAAAATTCTTAGATGTGCAAGTAACTAGTTCCATGACATCCACAGTTACTACTAAGTTACTGAGGAAATCCTTTTGTAATTTTGGGTTACCAGACATAGTTGTGTCAGATAATGCTGCATACTTTGTATCACAAGAGCTGGAAGCTTTCTTTAGTAAGAATAGTATTGAACATGTTACTCCAGCCCCATACCATCCATCATCAAATGGTCTGGCAGAGAGGGCTGTAAGGACATTGAAGGAAGGTTTACACAAGTTTACAAAAGGATCTCTCAATACCAGATTATGTAGGTTCTTATATAACCATAGGAAAACTGTTCATTCCTCCAGTAATAAGACACCAGCAGAAATGTATCGGCTGTCAAATGTCATGTTAAAGAGGACAATTCATTGCCTAAGATGCCTGCTGGTGACCTTCAAGGAGAGGTGAAGCAATTTAAAGTTGACGATACTGTGTATGCAAGAAACTTTGGGAAAGGTGACCCTTGGGTAGAAGGAAAAATTGTGGAGGTTTTAGGGGTTAGGAATTACAAAGTGTTATTTAGAAGTTTTGGTAACCTGATATGGAAAAGGCATATAGATCAACTCATGCCAAGGTTTAGGAGTGGAGAGCAACCACTGATTCCAACAGTACCAGAAGCTGTAAGGAGTGGTTTAGAGGAACTGCCCACAATAGATAATAGTGGTAATAAACTTAAAGAGCAGATTAGCATGCAGGAAGAATCTCCTGGGAGGTTTGATAAGGGAAACAGCAGCGTGAGAGAAGAGGGGCACCTCAGGACAGTGCAAACCCTCCAATTCTCCGGCATTCCAGCAGAGTTGTCAAACCTCCATATAGGTTGGATTGATAAGAAGTTGGATGATGGGCTAATTCTTATATGGTAACCATTCCATCTGTTGTGATGATATAATGTAATTTAGAAAAGGAAGAATGTAAGGGGTTGGGAGAAGTAGGAGGATTAAATACTATATTTCTTACTCTAAAATATTTCCTCTCACCCACCTATTCTTCGCCTATCCCCACTTCCCCCTCGCCCCATGTGGGTACTTACCTGTGAGTCCTTAGTTAGTTATGTTTGTTTGGTTCAGTCATTTATAGTTGTTGTTGTTGTTATGGAGCTGGCCATGGAGAGTACATTTGTTATTGTTATTCTGGCTTTCATTAACCTTCAACCACTACAACATGTGTTCCCTAAGTCCATTATAATCGGCAGAACGAAATCAGGGACTTTTACCGTATTTTCATTATTCTCGTATTCCCAGTTAATGCTAAAAGTGATGGATTTGTGATCACTTGCACCAAGCTCTTCAGTGATCTCCTGATTATTTAGTTCAAGCGATCTCGGACATACAGTGCCACCCCACCCCTTGCCGATACTTCTATCTACTTGGAATAATTTAAAACCCTGAATGTGACATTCAGCAGGCATGTCCCGATTTTTCGAATTAAACCACGTCTCAGTTATGGCAAATACATCAATGTTACCTGCACTAGCAACTAAACTCGTCCATCTTATTCCTAGCACTACGACTATTAGTGTAATATACATAAAAAGACCCTCCTTTCTCTTTACCCTTCCTGCTCAGTTCTGTTTTTCCACTATACCTATTACTGTCCTTGTCACCTAGTGCCACTGGCTTTCCAATATCCACCTTATTCTGCATAATACTAGTTCCTCTAGAATTCATAATATTACCGCCCTGGGACTTCACTGTTTTCCCCCCATAACCCATACCACTAACTTTTTCTAGTTTAAAGCCCTAACAGCTCCCTCCACTGCAGTTGCCAGTGCCCCCACCCCAGACTTAGATAAGTGAACCCCATCCCTGGCATACATGTCATTTCTGCAATAGAAGAGATCCCAGTTGTCAATTAATGTTACTGCATTTTCCTTATAGTATTTGTGCAGCCAGCAATTGACCAATTGCCCAGGACAACCATTCATTTCCAACTCCTTTCCTTGGAAAAATACCACATATGACAGGGTTCCCACCCTTCTTCCTGTAGGTCAGCAATAGACATAATTAGGAAGAAGGGTGAGAACCCTGTCATGTGGTATTTTTCCAAGGAAATGAGTTGGAAATGAATGGGTGTCCCGGGCAATTGGTGTCAATTGCTGGATGGACGAATACTGTAAGGGAAATGCAGTAACATTAATTGACAACTGGGACCTCTTCTATGGCAGAAATGACATGTATGCCTGGGATGGGGTTCACTTGTCTAGGTCTGGGGTGGGGGCACTGGCAACTGCAGTGGGGAGAGCTGTTAGAGCTTTAAACTAGAAAAAGTTAGTGGTATGGGTTATGGGGGAAAAACAGTGAAGTCCCAGCTCCTCACTCCTATGCCTGCCAACATCGTTGCCTCCAGCACTGAGACAGATAATAGGATTGCTCCCATTGCCTCTCATGATGTCGTCCAGATGGCTAACAATATCCTTCATCCCAGCCTCAGGATAACACACCATCTGCCTCCTAATCCTATCCTTAAGACAAAAAGCCCTATCCATAAACCTAATCTAACTGTCCCTAACTGAAACAATGTTCTTACCTCGACTAATGTGAATATTTATTAGGGAACCTACAACTAAACAACAAATATCCATTTCTCTGGGTTTCATCCAAAACATTTTGTACTTACCAGCAAAAAATCATGTTTATTGATCGTATCCTCATAATAGGCATCCTCAAGAGGTCAATAACAGTCTTCTTGATCTTTGCTTCTTCTTGTCTTGTTTCATTTACAAGTTCACTTCTGTTGCAGGATACCGACAGAGTTCCAGTAACAGGAGGAACCTGTAAGTAAAAATATTTAATGAGGGATTAATTTAAATGTATTTTGTATCTCAGGAGTTGCTTCATAATCTGTGTAAGTAAATACTGTACCTTAAGAACACAAAGACAAAATAACGTGACTGGAACAGAAGCAAATAACCCTAATTTTGGAGACGGAAATTAATGACGATGTTTCGGGACCATTAACTAGTCAGTCTCTTAATTAATTTAGAAGATTTTGCCGCGGAAGCGGCATCTCATGTCCATCCTGTGGAGGGTAGCACAAGAGCATATATCTTTATTTCTACAAGTACATGTACAAGGTATGCAGGCGTAGCTGCAATCAATGACATACTACGTAGAATGCCTCTTGTTATGCTGGGCATTTCGGGCAAATTAGGTCAGTTTTGTCCCAGGATGCGACCCACATCAGTCGACTAACACCCATATACCCATTTTAAACTGATGAGTGAACAGGGACAGGGACAGCAGGTGTCTTATGGAAACACGTCTCTAATGTTTACCAGCCTTACCGGAGGAGATTCGAACCCTGGAACTCAGTGTGTGAGCTGAGTGCGCTAGCAATCAAGCTACGGGACACCCATATGGATACACAAAAGTCCTAGGAACAAAGCCCACAAGAGTGTACAGGACAACATCTGGATTTATATCTGGAGTTTAGTTATATCTTTAAAGCAAATTTAGGAATTTTTTCTTAATATGTCAATAATCGTACTTGCATTAATAACATACCTCGACATAGGTTAGTATACTATCTCCATATTCCTCAATAAGTGGACAACAAAGCACATAGTGTTCAAGATAGTGACCATAAGGCCGTTCAGATATTTTGCATTTGGTTTGATCATTATCTGTGTGTCTGCAATCCTAAGGTTACCCATTATAACATCAGTTATTGTGTTTACATTGCAAGTAACTCTTAAAGGTAAGTTACCTCGACGTTGTGAACGTCCAGCAGATGTCTTGGTACCTCAACATTGTTGACTCTAGCAACTCTCTCTATAATCTTCTTGGCTTCATCATAACGACCCTCAGCGACTAACCACCGAACACTCTCTGGCATTAACCTATAGGAAAGCAAAACCTTTATTTAAAACAAAATGAAAGGTACGGTAATATGTCATTTTATGATTTATTAAATAAGTTTTAAAGTCTCACATCCTTAGGGTTGAGGCAGCCATTGGGGAATGGGAATTAATCAAGTTTGATCCAAAGAATAGAAAGGAAAGAATACTTTAACTTTAACTAAAATTATATTTACTCTTAACCAATATTATGCCAATACTGATCACTATTTTTAATACAGGAAGACATTTATTTTCCAATATTTTTTTGTATTCACTTAAAAGTTTACGAAATCATTCTTATCTCTATATATTTTACCTGTACATATCTATATTTGTTAAATTAGACACATATGCAACACTTGGGTATCTTCATTGAGGAAAACGTTTCGCCACACAGTGGCTTCATCAGTCCAACACAAAGTAGAAAGTTGAAAGGAGAGGAGGAGTTTGAGGTAATCAGTCCTCGACTCCAGGTCGAGGGACTGATTACCTCAAACTCCTCCTCTCTTTCAACTTTCTACTTTGTATTGACTGATGAAGCCACTGTGTGGCAAACGTTTTCCTCAATAAAGATACCCAAGTGTTCATATGTGTCTAATTTAACAACTTGTCGGTTCTTTGAACCATTCATCTATATCTATATTTAAATATATTAATATATAATATATATATATATATATATATATATATATATATATATATATATATATATATATATATATATATATATATATATATATATATATATGTATGTAGGATAGGGTTTACCTCTGGTGTACATTGTGGGACCCATAGACTCGGAGCAGTGGATAAAAAGGCTTCAAAGAAGAATATTTAGATTTCTTTCTGAAGCTATTTGAATATTCCACTTCCCCTACCACCCCATCTTTTAACTGTGTATATATATAGGTAAAACTGGTCAATTAGCAAGAACTCATTTAAAATTAAGTCCTTTCTAAAATTTTCTCTTTCTAAAGATATATTTTTTTCATTAATGTTAATGTGAAAATTAATAA
Organism: Cherax destructor; assembly: GCA_009830355.1. Classification (NCBI taxonomy): domain Eukaryota; kingdom Metazoa; phylum Arthropoda; class Malacostraca; order Decapoda; family Parastacidae; genus Cherax; species Cherax destructor. The sequence goes on along the minus strand of WNWK01009371.1, from coordinate 13,779 downwards.
TTTTGTTCCAAAGGGAACCTTAGAAAACATACCCAACCTTATTATAGCAAGCTCAATTTAATTTAGCCTCAGTAACTGCACTACTTTTCACTGCCTACACATTAATAAGCAGTAGGCACTTGTACTAGTTTTATTGCCCTGACCAGCCAGCCGGTTGCGCCTACCCTCAGTCACTCTGAAAACCAGAGAGTGAACAGAGTCCTTACAGTGAAGTACTATTTGATAACACATTACAACCCAAATTAGAGACATTCCACCACGATGAAGAATATCTTGCTAGTGTACTAGGCGGTGTTGCGTCCATGACTCTTCTTAAGCATGTTTAGCTCTTTCTAGCAGCAAATGAACAGAACTGAATATCCTGCTCTAAACGAAATCATTCAAGAGTTCAACAGGAAACTATTTACGACGCCTCTTTCTGTTTTTTATTAAGTATCTTAATAAACCACAGAAGGGTTTTATATTATTTATTTAAAACCTTGCACCGTAAAACAGTACTCAATATAAATCTACACTGGGTTCACTTAAAAAGATTATAAACCATATTCTGCCTTGATTATAACACTGAATGGCTCTAGAATCACAAGACACTCAATTTATATAATACGAGTCTTTGCTTGACTCAATGCCAATGAGTCAGAAGACTTCACTAATTTACTCGTACGCTGAAGCGTATCCAGGACATTGAGTGATCACTACTCTCCCACAATTCATAACAGCTTTCATAATACACTAAGTGAGATTAGGCACGTTCTACACATAAAGGAGTTCTTAGGCGAGGCTGTCTCCAAGATCTTTCTCACTGTCCTTTTTGAACTAATGCCACTTAACACTAGAAATAATCCCAAGAGATAATCTAGAGATAATCACAAGTGTCTCAAATACAGCAATTCACACTCCATCCGTGAGACATCTGCCAGATACCGTCCAAGGTGTTGGAGGGTCACTAGGGAACCTCAAGTGGGGACAGAAGGCTAACTACAATAAGTGAGATGCTTCTCTCACCAAAGGTGAGGGTGAACTGTGCTATATCATACGGCCCAGACAGACGTCACCTCAGACTGAGTGAGAATCGGGTTAGATCACCGAAACATCCTATCTATTCACATAGCTAAATAAATAAGGCCAGATAATATTATATAGTACAGTATATCCATTTTAGCTACTAATGGAGATAGAGTTAATATAATATTAAGTGAAAAAGCCAGTAAAACACATACATAATACCTGACCGAGAGGGTCTACCAACGAGGGGTCAACCAGGCAGTTACACGTGACTCATACAGGTATCTCTGGAACCATGGCTTACCTTGGGGCTTCGTGCTTGCAAAGGTTCTGGCCACATACCTCCACCAGAGATGCATAGCACAACCGTCTATCCACAACTGCCCATGTGAGAGTCGAGGTATGTATGTATTGATTCTGGTAATTAGGCAGAGGGTTAATGGGCTGGATCCCACAAATGACTTGAGAAGGATCATTAATCTAATCAGTCACAAACCAGAGAAACACTATTCTACACAAAAGGTGTTATTTTGTGCATCTGCCACAGATACAACATTTTAAGAGTGATGAAGAGCCGGATATGAGTGTGAGAGAAGTAAGTGTGGCTGTGGGTATAATGAAAGATGATAAAGAAGCTGTGATTGAAGTGATTGAAAAAGAAATGTTAAAAGCAGGTGGTTATATAGTTTGGGAATAGTTTGTGCTTTTATTTAATAAATGGATGAAAGAGAAGAAGTTACCTATAGATTAGCAGTGAGAATGCATGGTTGCTTTGTATAAAGGCAAAGAAGACAGAAGAGAGTGTAAGAACTAGAGGGGAATAAGCCTGATGAATATACCCGAAAACGTGTATGGAAGTGTTATTATTGAAATAATTAAGAGTAAGACAGAGAATCGGATCGCAGATGGACAAAGAGGCCTCGAGAAAGTTAGGGAATGTGAAGAGCAAGTGTTTAAAGTGAATCATATATGTGTGAATAATATTTAGATGAGGGTAGAGAGGTTTTCACTGCATTTATGGATTTGGAAAAGGCATATGATAGGGTATATAGGAGAGCAATGTGGCATATATTGCAAATATATGGAACAGGTGTAAGGTTACTGAAAGCAGTTAAGAATTTTTACGAGTATAGTGAGGCTCAGGTTAAGGTTACAGGCGAGAGGGAGAATATTTTTCAGTAAAAGAAGGACTTAGGTCGTGCTGCTCATTGCCGCCATGCTGGTTGTAAGAGAAGTGAATGCTCTGAAATTGGCAACAGATTTGAGATTAAAAGAAAAAATATAGTTGAATTGAAAGCGAGAATTGTCAGAATTGCTTTTTGCTGATGATGCTGTGCTTTTGGGAGATTCTGATTCTCTTCAGGACGAGTTTGGGAGGGAATGTAAAAGCAGAATATTAAAAGTGAACATAGGAAAGAGTGAGTTGATGAAGATCAGAAAAAAATATATGTAATGGAAGATTGGATATCAGTTCAGAGGGAGGGAGTAAGGAAGAAGTGATTTTTTTTCATATTTGGGAGTGAATTTGTTAGCAAATGGGTCTTTGAAAGACTAGGTTATTCTTAGAATTGGCGAGTTGGAAAGGTCAGTGGTGCACTGAGGAGTGTGCGGAAGCAAAGAGGTGAATGTATGATAAAATAGTGGAACCAACGCTCGTAACATGGGTGTGAAGCATGGGTGGTGAATGTTGCAATAAGGAGAAAGCTGGAGGTAGGGTATATTATTGAGATCAATCATCTCTAGTAAAGCGTCTGTTTCGTATAAATTAGCTAAATGGCTAAGCAGCCTTTTGTGTCCTTTCTTCGGCATGTTTTCCCATTCATATCTGATAGATTCAGATTTCAGAGAAAAAAATAGAAACATCAACCTGCAGACTAAAAGGATGTTAGGTTTGGATGTGGACGCCTCCTTGCTCACCTGTCGATGATGTCCTGAATTTCTAATCGCCTCTTAATTACTTCCACATCACAAGGAGTTCCCACTTTCCATTGAGAAAATCTTTGCTTTCACTAAATTATGTGTCAATACTTTTCAACAAAGATTTCTTCGAACAGAAATTTGGTTGGAGGATGGAAGTCCACTGTCTCCCATACTCTCTAATTTGCACATGGAATACTATGGAACAACCATCCTTCTCAGCATCAAACCACCAATAGATATGATCTAGTACAGGTACGTTGAAGATGTCTTTGCAATATAGGACGATAGTTGGGGCAGATTTGACCCATTCTTTGAGACTCTTAACTATCTTGTTACCTCCATAAAGTTTAACGTTAAATGGAAAACAAAAAATAACCTTCCATTCCTTGAAGTTCTTATCATCAGTAATAATGGCCAGGTTGAGTAGCCCCCTCACACTGTCAATAATATTAATTTCAACAGACACCATTCACAGATTAAGAAGAGCACTCAGAATATGCAACCCCTCAAAGTTAGACCAACAAAAATAAATCCTGAGAACACAACTCTTTAAATTAAAATACCGTGACTGGTTTATAAAACAAGGAGAAAAGAAAACAAATTTCAACTATTACAAAAGTTCTGCTCACCAAAACTCAACTCCATCCAGTAAATCTCAATTCATGGCACCTTACCATCAAGATGCATTCAACATAATGACGTTCTATCCTAACAAACTAGGGAATTTCTTTTCCAAGATACACAACCACTACGCAAGACATACCAGGAGTTTACCAGATACCATGTAAAGATGCAACCAAGTATACACAGGACAGACAGGCCGAACGCTTTCTACAAGGATCATCAAACACCAGAGTGCAATTCGTAATGCACAGGATAATTCAGGCATTTTTCAAATTGTCAGCATCAACAATCACAATATTCATTGGGAAGCTGCCACCATCAAACATAAATAACACTGCAGCTACAAACGCAAAATCATAGAATCTGCCTTCATAGCTACCACTCCCAATTTCAAAACATCGCAGTTACAATGGAATCCATACATCATTTCAAAATTCTCCTTCAATAAGTACATACCAGCGGCCAACCTAACACAGAACGCCAGCACAAGATGAGGAATCGTACCTCAAAGGAACTTCCTACACAAATTTTTGACTTCTCTGCAGGATCTGTCATGTCACCCACTAACTACTTGACACGTCTGCCCTTTGTACGTCTACCTTTGTGCGGGAAGAGGCGCATCCTTCCCTATATATTCATTTTCTCCTTTCACTTGTGTATCTGCTGAAGACAATCCCAGAAGTTGATCAAAATATACAGACCAATTAATCGTCTGAGTTTCCATCTCTATCTGGGTTATTGTTGAGTATAAACAAATGTTCATTACACTTTAGTTATCGACACACACACACACACACACACACACACACACACACACACACACCCGGTGGCCCAGTGGGTAAAGCTTTCGCTTCACGCACGGAGGGGCCGGGTTCAATTCCCGGTGGGGCAGAAACATTTCAAGTGTTTCCTTACACACACACACACACACATACATACAACAGGCCTAGTGTGTAATTGACATGTGCCTAGGACAAAATGGTAACTAACACACACACACACACCCACACTCACACACACACACACACACACACACACACACACACACACATACCCACACTCACACACACACACAAGGACAGAGACAGAATGTTCCAGAGATGGGACACAGCAACAAGGGGACACAGTTGGAAGTTAAAGACTCAGATGAATCACAGAGATGTTAGGAAGTATTTCTTCAGTAACAGAGTGGTCGGGAAGTGGAATAGTTTAGGAAGTGATGTAGTGGAGGCAGGCTCCATACATAGCTTTAAGAAGAGGTATGATAAAGCTCATGGCGCAGGGAGTGTGACCCAGTAGCGGCCAGTGAAGAGGCGGGGCCAGGAGCTATGACTGGACCCCTGCAACCACAACTAGGTGAGTATAACTAGGTGAGTACACACACACACACGCAAACACACACACACAATAAGTAAGTAAGCAAAGTTATACAGGTATACACGAGTACAGTGATAGGCTATCACACAGCAGCATACGTGTAGGGAACCTAGGATAACCCAGAAGGCCGTCAAAGTGAAATATTCTAATTAAATCAATGTAGTGAGGACAGGCACACACACACACACACACACACACACACACACGCACGTACGCACACGCACACACACACACGCCACGATGGCATGGTGGCTAGCACTCTTGCTTCACGCACGGAGGGCCCGGGTTCAATTCCCGGTTGGGCCTAAACATTTCGAAGTCTTTCCTTACACACACACACACACACACACACACACACACACACACACACACACACACACACACGCGCGTGCGCTTGCATGAGCAGTGTGGGTTTAACACACCCGATGGCATGGTGGCTAGCGCTCTTGCTTCACGCACGGAGGGCCCGGGTTCAATTTCCGGCGGGGCCGAAACATTTCGAAGTGTTTCGTTACACACACACACACACACACACACACATACACATACACACACACATACACACACACATACACACACACATACACACACACATACATACATACAACAGGCCTAGTGTCTAATCGACATGTGCCTAGGACAAAATGGTAACTAACACACATATACACACACACTCACTCACATGACAGTTAGGCCTACAGGAACCTGACCACTAACCACTTCCCTTCCCCCTCCCACCTTGTTCCCCCTACCCCCCCCCCCCCACACACACACGCACGCACACACGCACACATGCACACACACACCTACCAATGGATCAGAGAATATCTGACAGGGAGGCAACAACGAGTCATGGTACGTGACGAGGTGTCAGAGTGGGCACCTGTGACGAGTGGGGTTCCACAAGGGTCAGTCCTTGGACCTGTACTGTTTTTTGGTATATGTGAATGACATAACGGAAGGGATAGACTCAGAAGTGTCCCTGTTTGCAGATGATGTGAGTTAATGAGAAGAATTAAATCAGCCGAGGATCAGGCAGGACTACAAAGAGACCTGGACAGGCTCAAGCCTGGTCCAGTAACTGGCTCCTTGAATTTAACCCTGCCAAATGTAAAGTCATGAAGATCGGGGAAGGGCAAAGAAGACCGAAGACAGAGTATAGTCTAGGTGGCTAAAGACTGCAAACCTCACTCAAGGAAAAAGATCTTAGGGTGAGTATACCGAGCAAATCTCCTGAGGCACAGATCAATCAGATAACTGCTACAGCATACGGACGGCTGGCAAACCTAAGAATAGCGTTCCAATCCTCACTAAGGAATCATTCAAGACTCTGTACACCATATACGTCAGGCCCATACTGGAGTATGCAGCACCAGTTTGGAAGCCACACTGGTCAAGCACGTCAAGAAATTAGAGAAAGTGCAAAGGTTTGCAACAAGACTAGTCCCAGAGCTAAGGGATTGTCCTACGAAGAAAGGTTTAAAGGGGAAAATTTCTGACGAACTAGAGGACAGGACTGTTAGGGAGACATGATAACGACATATACAATACTGCGAGGAATAGATAAGGTGGACAGAGACAAGATGTTCCAGAGAGGGGACACAGAAACAAGGGTCACAATTGGAAGTTGAAGACTCCTATGAGTCAAAGGGATGTTAAGAAGTATTTCTTCAGCCATAGAGTTGTCAGGAAGTGGAATAGCCTAGAAAGCGACATAGTGGAGGCAGGAACCATACATATTTTAAGACGAGGTTTCATAAAGCTTATGGAGCAGGGAGAGAGAGGACCTAGTAGCAATCAGTGAAGAGGCGGGGCCAGGAGCATGACTCGACCCCTGCAACACAAATAGGTGAGTACAAATAGGTGAGTACACCTGCAACCACAACTAGGTGAGTACAAATAGGTGAGTACACCTGCAACCACAACTAGGTGAGTACATACACACACACACACACACACACACACACACACACACACACACACACACACAGTGAGTGAGGACAGACAAGTATTTCTGTGACACAAGTTGAGAAGGTTGACTCCCTGGCTCCACCCCCACACCCTCACCTTATCCCCTTTCTCCCCTACTCCCTTTTCCCTAAAATTCCCTAACCTATATATCTACCTCTCTCTCTCTTCAACCTCTCTCCATCTCTCTCTACTCTCTCTCTCTCTCTCTGTCCCCATCTCCCTCTCTCTATCTCTCTCTCCCCAACTCCCTCTCTCTCCCCATCTCTTTCTCTCTCACCCCCATCTCTCTCTCTCTCCCCAACTCCCTCTCTCTCCCCATCTCTTCTTTTATCTCTCTCCTCTCTTCCCATCTCTCTCTCCCCATCTTTATCTCTCTCCCCACCTCTCTCTCCTCATCTCTCTCCCCCATCTCTCTCTCCCTATCTCTCCCCCATCTCTCCCTCTCTCTCTTCATACCTCTCCTTCTCCACCCTCCTCCTCCCTTCTCCCTCTGGTCCCCGAATCCTCTCCTTTCTCTCACTTTCTCTCCTCAGTCCATGCAGACTCGAAGCACCCGGGACCAGAGGAAAGGGTTCTGGTGGGGGAGTGGATGGAGGAGCAGTGCAAAAAGGATGAAACAAGAGTGGGGGAGAAAACTATGAGAGTTTCTGCAAAAATAGAGGCAGAGCTTTCTGAAATTGGAAAAGAGGTTGGAGGAGGAGAAGAAGAATTGGGAGTCAAAGTCAAACTGCAGTAGCCAGGATAAAGGTCCTGAAAATGAGGTAAACAGGTGAAGCGGGTTACAGGGGGCAACCAGAAAAGAAAGCATTAGGGGGCCCATCGGGAAGGAAGGTGATATACTTACGCTCGGCCGTATCTGCCTCCAAGCAGGGCCAAGGAATGATGGGTGTGAGCAGCTGGGAGCAGATGGAGGGGGAATAGGGCAAATGCAGAGCAAGAGCATGCCACCAAGAGCTACATGAAAAACAAAGGGAGAAAATGGCCATGTACAGACAGGAACCAGAGCTGCAGAGGGAAAAGCAATGGGAGGAGGAGAGGCAAAGGCAGTGTTTATTCATGGTCTGAAGGAGGAGAGAGGGAAGGACACACACTGAAAGACAGCAGGCAGAAAGAAAGGAGATTGAGAACATCCTCAAAGAAATAGGTGAAGAAGACATGTCCAAGATTAAAATTTTAAAATAGGGGGTTTTTTTAAGGGGAAAACGACCAAAAAAATTTTTGTTTCCCCGGGACAGAAAAAAGGGGGACAGAATCCCCCCCAAGAAAAAAAATTGAAGGAAATGGAAGAATACAGGGGGGTTTTTCCCTTTAGCCCGGGGACAGAAAAAAAAAGAACGGGGGGAGTGAGGGAGGGAAAAAAAGGGAAAAAAGGGGGAGCTAGGGGGAAAAACCCCAAAGGGACAGAATCCATAGGGAAAACCAGAGCAAGGCAGAGCAACAAGAGCACACACAAACCCCCCCCCAAAACCCAAAACCCCCCCACTATCCCAACAAAAAAATACAACCCACACTCCCCCCCCCCAAAACCCCAAAATTCCCCCATAGAACCCCAAAAAAAGACCCCCGGTTCCCCCCCCTCACAGCCCCCCCAAAAACAGGGGGAGAGAGGAAACCCCAAAGGGTTTTGGGGAAAAATTTTTTTATGGAATAAAAATGTGGGGGGGGTTGGCAAAAGAGCCAAAGAGGATCACCGGACATAATAGCTCCAAAAACCCCAAACTCCCGGATGATAAAAGATATTTTTTTCCCAAGGGGAAAAACCCGATCCTGAGGAAAGGGGGGGAAAAAGGGGGGGGGGGGAGTGGCCTTTATAAAAAACCCAAAGGGATTTTGATGAGCTGGAGAGGGGAGACAGAGAAGCAGGAGATTACATAATAGGAATTTTTGGGCTGGGGGTCCCAAGGTGGTAATTGTAGTAATGTATAACCCACCCCAGAACAGCAGGAGGCCAAGGCAAGAGTATGATGAGAGTAATGAGGGATGGTTGACACACTGGCTGAAGGGGCCCAAAAGGGGCCCCCATGGGGCGGGGCAAAGCTCCCCGACTGGGTGACTTAAAACCCCAAGGAAAGACTGGGGGAACTTGGGGCCCATGGGGCCAAGATAGGGGGGGGGAAGATGATGGAGGTGGTACTGGAAAACTTCATGTACCAACACGTAAGGGATACAAACCCGGGGAGAGAGGAGAGGATGAACCAGCGAGTTTGGGACCTAGAAACATTTTTTAAAGTACGGATATTGAGGACATCACACACGAAAGCCCCGGGGGGCCCGTGATCATATGGTTCTAAGCTTTGATTACACAGTAGATTTTCAGGTGGAGGGGGAGGCAGATAGGGCCAGAAGAATGAACCCCAAAATAAAAAAAAAAAATTTTTGGGAAATGAAGAATTTCCCCAAAGGGGGGTTTTTGGGGGGCAAAGAACTGGGGGGGAAAAAACAGTAAACGAGAATGGAAAGGAAAACAAAAAGGGGAAAGGGGAGGAGGGGTTTTGTCCCCGGGAAACAGAAACAACGAAAAACCAGATCCCCCCCGGGCCCCCCAAAAAGGGGAAGGGAGGCCAAAACCAAGTGTGCAGGGAAGGGGGAAAATTTTAGAAGGAAAAAAAACCCAGGAAAATAAAGAGCAGTGGGGCCGGGGAAAAAATATAAAACAGGTAAGATAGGGGGCCCAACGACAGTATGAGAATGACATATAGCAAAAACCAAAACCCGCCCCGGGGAAACTGTTGTACAGTCACATCGGGGGGGAGAACAAACAGTCAATGACCCGGTGATCAGGCTGGGGGAAGGGAAAAGGGGGGGAAAGGGCACAAGAAAAAAAACCCGAAGGGGTAATCTAAATGAGATTCAAAGATGTTCCGGGGGGGATTGGGGAAGGGGGCCCCAGAAAAAGGGGGAGGGGACCCTCAAGTGCTGGACACAAAACACAACTGAGGAGGAAGGAAGAGGATACTAAGCAGCTGGGTCCCCAAAAACAAAGGGGGAAACATTTTCCTGGGGGGAGAGGGGGGGGGGGGGTTTTTCCCCCCAACAATCTTCAAACCCTATCCCCAGGGGAAATAACCCGGGGGGATGGGGAAAAAAGCAAAGTAGTTTCAATCTTTTAAAAAAAAGGGGGCAGGGAAAGAGACTAAACTACAGACCAGGGCAAGGGGGTGATAGTAACAAGGTCATGGAGAAGATTTTCAGGAAAGGGGGGGTGGAGCACCAGAAAGGAAAAGGGGTTTTCAAAAACCCAAAATGGTTTCAGGGGGAAAACCTGGGGCCAAAAACCACTGGGGTTCCCCGACAGGGTGACAGCAGGAAAGAGATAGGGGGTGGGGGGATTGCATATTCCCGGACTTAAAAAAAAGGTTTACATTCCCAAAAAAAGATTAGGCAGAAGCTGGGGGACCCAGGGGGAAAAAAAGGGAAGGCAAAAAAATTTGGGCGGGAAAAAACCCCTTTAGGAAGGGCAGCCAGTCATGGCCGGCGAGGGCCGGGGGGGCGCCGGGGAGAGTGGGGTTCCCCAGGGGGCAGTCCTAGGACCGGTGCTGTTTCTTGTATTTTTTGGGGAAAAAAAAAGACGGAAGGAAAACCAAGTGTCCCTTTTTTGCAGATGATGGAAGGGGTTAAGAAGAATTTAATCGGACGGGCGGGAGAACCAAAAGGGGGGTGGACAGGCTTGCCCGGTCCAGCAGTTCCCCCTGGAGTTCAACCCCACCAAGGGAAGGGGGTTTTGGGAAGTTTGGGGGGAAAAAAAGAAGACCGCAGATGGAGGTATGGGGGGGCCCGGGGGCTACAAACCCCAATAAAGGGAAAAAAAAATTGGGGGGAGAAACACCGGGACACCCCCGGGAAAGGGGACATCAACCAAATAACTCGAAATTTTGGGGCCAAAAATTAAGAAAACATTCCGCTCTTAAAAGAATCGTTCAGGACCCTAAACTATGTACTTTTGGCCCATACTGGGGTATGCAGCACCAGTTTGGAACCCAAATCCAAAACCAAAAGGAATAGAAAAGTGAAAAGGGTTTTTTCCAAGACTAGTCCCGGGGTAAGGGGATGTCCAAGAGGAGGGGTTTAAAGGGGGAAAACGACCTGACGACACGGGGTAAAGGAGAAAGGGGGCATGATAACACGTATAATAAAAATTTAGAGGAATAGACAAGGTGAACAGAGACAGAATTTCCGGGGGATGGGACACAGAAAAAAGGGGAACACATTTGGGGAAATAGAAGACCCAAATGAATCACAGGGGGGAAAGATTTCTTCATCATAGAGTGGCGGGAAGGGGGGTTTTTTTAGAAGCGATGTAGTGGGGGCAGGTTAAAATACCCCTTTTTAAGGGAGGGGATAAAGCTGATGGAGCAGGGAGCTGCCCCAGTAGCGGGTAGTAAAGGGGGGAAAAAAGGATATGAATCGACCCCTGCAACCCAACTAGGTGAGTACACAAACACACCACCACCCCCAAAAGGGAGAAAGGGGGTGGCCAAAGACTGCAAACCTCCCCAAGGAGAAAGATTTTGGGGAGATAACCCCAGACCCCCGGGAACACAAAACCCCAGATAATCTGAAATATGGGCGACTGGCAAACCTGAAAAGGGGGTTTCCCGTTTTTTTTTAGAAAGGGGAATCGTTAAGACACGTACACTGTGTACGGGGGGCCCCCAAACTGGGTATCAGCCCCTTTTTTGGGGAACCCCAAAACCCCCGGTAAAGCACGTCAAAAAATTAGAAAAGTGAAAAAGGTTTGCAAAAGGTTAGTTCTGGAGCAAAGGGGAATGTCCTATAAAAAAAGGGTTTTAAAGGGGAAATCGGCCTGACGACACGGGATGACGGGGGGTTGGGAGACATGATAACGAAAACAAAAACTGCATGGAATAAAAAAGGGTTTTTAAAGAAAATGATGTTCCAGGGGGGGACACAAAAAAAAAGGGGTAAAATTGGGGAAAATAGAGAGTAAAAGGGATGTTGGGAAGTATTTCTTCATAAGGGTTTGTCAGGAAGGGAATAGTCAAAAAGTTGAGGCGGGAACCATACATAATTTTAAGAGAGGTATGATAAAGCTCATGGAGGGGGAGAATACCGTTGTCGGGAAAGGGCGGGGGGGTGAGTCCCCCCCAAAAACCCCAAAATTTAAAAGGAATACAATCCCCCCCCAGAGGGTAACCCCGGGGCCAAAAAACCCCAATCAAAAAAATTTTGGGGGAAAACCCGGCAATTCCAGGCAAAAAAAAAACCAAAAATTGCCCCCGGGCCCTTTAAAAACCCCAAGGGCATTCCAATTTTAAAAAATTTTAAAAAACCCGAAAGGAACCCCATTGGATTTGCACCCATTTTGGGAACCCCCACACCGAATTTTTAAAAAGCTGAAAAGTAAATTTGCAACAAGACTAGCCCCAGAAAAGGGGCCCCCAAAAAGGGGTTTGGGGAAATCGACCTGAGAACGGGAGGAAAATTTGGGGGAAATAAAACACAAAAAAGATACTGAGAGGAATAAACAAGGTGGAAAAGACAGAATGTTCCAGATAGGGGACACAGCAACAAGGGAAAAGTTGGGTTGAAGACTCAGATGAATCACAGAGATGTTAGGAAGATTTCTTCACACAGAGGGTAGGGAAGGGGAATAGTTTGGGAAGGAGAAGGCGGGTTCCTACATAGCTTTAAGAAGAGGTAGATAAAGCTCAGGGCCCAGGGGGGGGGCCCCGTAGTGGCCAGTGAAGAGCCGAGGCCAGGAGCTATGAGGGGGCCCCCTAAACCCCAGGTGATACACACACAAAATACACACACACACACACACACACACACACACACACACAAAAAAGGTTTCCCAGAGGGGAAAAAAAAAAAAGGGGGGGCACAACGGGAAAAAGCTGAAGACTCAGATGAGTAAAAGGGTTTTTAAAAGGAAGCATTTCTTCAGCCATAGAGTATTTAAAGGGGGGAAAAATCCCCCGGGCGAACGATATAGTGGGGGGGGGGAACCATAAAAGTTTTAAGACAAGGTTGATAAATCTCAGGGGAAAAGGAGGCAGAGACCCAGTAGGGGACAGAAGTTTCCCCAAAAGGGTTTTGAGTCCCCCCCCCCTGCAACCACAATTTGGTGAGTCCAAAAAAGGGAGTACAGGTGGAAAAAAGGGGAAAAAGAAAGGGCCCCTCAAAGTAATCTTCAAGTCAGCCCCCGGCCCGAATCATGATCCGGGGGGAAAAAAAAAGGGCGGGGGGGGCCTGGGGAGTACCAGAATGTATCCCTGAGGGGACAGAACGCAGGAAGAAAGGGTGGCCCTGGGGGAGAGGATAAAAAGGTTTAAATGGGTTTTCCCAAACACAACAACTCCAAGGCAACCATACAAAACCCCACACACACCATCACCCCCCCTTTTCCCCCCCCCCATAAACCCCAAAAAAAACCCCCCCTCACAACTACCCCCCCCTCAAAACCCCCCCCCCACCAACCCATACCCCACTAAAACAACCCCCCCCTACCCAGGCAGAAACCCCCCCAGGGGGAACCCCCCCCCCAAAACCCCGGGGGTCCCCGGGCAAAAAATTTAAAAGGGTTTAAAAATCAAACAAAAGGGATGGAACACGAATAAAACAAAGGGGGTGGAAGGGAAAAAATTGAGGGGAAAAACCCCCCAGACACATGGGGAGTCCCGAAAAAAACCCTTTTTTAGAAAAAACCCCGACCTTTCCCCCGGGTTTTCAGATACTTGGGGAAAAAAAAAGAAGCAGGGGGGGGGGAAAGGTCGCACTGCTCGAAAGGGAAAAACCCTTGGAAATTCGAGGAAAAAGGGAATGGAGGTTTTACAAAAAAAGGGGCTTTAAAAATAGGTACCATCCAGTCGGGGGGGGCAAAAGAAAAATCATTGGTGATGTATAACCACCCAAAGAACT